>JACEGR010000885.1:0-207700 GCA_014170235.1 Listronotus bonariensis | reverse complement strand
TCTTTTGGAGTCAAGAATGCCCTCTCCAGATATTTTGATCTCTGGCATAGGGATGGAACATCGATTGTTCAACATCGATGTTCATCATCGATGTTAACATCGAAAGGCTTTATCGATAATCGAAAAACATCGATCGCGTAACATCGGTGTTTTCAACATCGAAAAGCATGGTTAATTTTTGTAAAAAGATTTTTGTTTCCTGTCAAATTGAATTTTTTGAGTATTGTAAATAATAGACCTGTGTAATTTTCTCCTTAACCTAAGCAATAAATATCACACAACAAAAATGTTGTCATTTGTCTTAGATTTTATTACAAATAATAAACATTTTTATATCAAAAATGAACATAATATAATGTTCATATTATTAATATCCTAAAAAATCAAAGTAAATATACAAAAATATATTAATAATTTTTTTTTTAAATTTTGGACAATCCACGAAGGCTGAAAGCCTAAATACTAACGTAGCATGGGTGCCTTAAGCTAGGGTAAGAGGAAGTTTCTTAACACGGGACTTAAAAACTTGAAGATTTGGGGGAAGGAAAGACCTCCGCTGGCAGTAGGTACCACAGTCTAGAAACTCTAGGGATAAAAGAACGAACGAAATGGGAAGTTCGGGGCCTGTCCAATTGAACCGTATAGGGATGCATACGCGCGGCACCACGAGTTTCTCTGTGGGAGCTGCAAGAGGAGGGACTATACTGGATAATTCGTCGGAGCAGAAACTGTAAAAGTATCTATAGAAGAGCGATAGATCTCCCACGGCTCGACGATGGGCAAGAGAAGGAAGTCTTTGAGTAAGTAAAGGATCATTAATAAGACGAACAGGCCTTCTTTGAATGGCATCAAGAATGCTGAGGGTTGTAGGAAATGCCATTCCCCAGACATGAGAACAATATTCCAGAGAGGGTCGAATTTGGGACACATACAAAGTGTATAAATTGAAAGGAGAAAATACTTTTGGCTCGGAAAAGAAATCCAAGCTTTTTTGAAGCCGCGGTGGCTATAGTTACAATGTGTTTATGCCAGTTCAGGTTATTCTCAAATGTGACGCACACAAGGTTAAATGTGTCCCCGCTCTGCAAAACCTGGCCACTCATAAGCAAAGGATGAGTGTTTGATGATTTTTTCGCGACAAGGAACATGATTGTGTTTTTGATGCATTAAATTGAACGAGATTTTTGGCGCCCCAATCCAATATCAAATTGAGATCCTGTGAAAGAGATATCTGCATCGCCCTGCGTTTGCTTTCCAAGTCGGGTTGAGAGATTGGTTTGGGAACCTGAAAAGTGGAGTAAAGGGTACTATCGTCAGCATAACTATGAATGGGATTGGTTGTGGAAGAAAGAAGGTCGTGGATGTGGAGAAGAAACAAAGTTGGTGCTGGTACTGAACCCTGAGGCACTCCAGCATTAATTTCGTAAAAGCTTGAAGAGTGGCCATCAACAATGACTGATATACGTCGATTAGAAAGATAACTGGAGAGCCAAGAGCAGAGTTTAGTTGGAAGACCGTAGGAGGGAAGTTTATTAAGAAGTGCGTCATGCCAGACTTGGTCGAAAGCTTTAGATATATCAAGAGCAACGATCTGGGACTCACCTAGAAACTGAAGAGACTTGTTCCAGTTGTGTGAAACGAAGGAAAGAAGATCTGCTGTAGATCTCTTGTGACGAAATCCGTATTGCCTGTCATGTAAAATTTTATGTTTTTCTAAATACCTAAGAATTTGCGAGTTAATGGATTTCTCTATTACTTTACAAAGCATTGAGAGGTGTGAAATGGGTCTATAGTTGGATGGAAGAGATTTAGATCCTTTCTTGGGAATAGGCTGGAATAGGAATTCATTGATATGTTAACGAACATAGGAATTATAAAAAATATTGGCACAGCTACAATTAAAAAAAATGTATGTATGGAAAAAAATTAACAACATATATTCCAAATTCCAAATATTTTCATTATAAATATACTTTTGAATTTTACGTTTCTGTTTAAGGCGACGTTCCGCAACCGATTCTTGGTTTTTACGATTCACTTCTCGCAACCTTTTAATTTATGAAATTGGTTTAGTTTTTAAAACTGAAAACAAATAAAAATTATTATTTCGAAACATCGATGTAAAAAATAAAAAACAACGATGTTTAAAATCTGCTATATCAATAAGAAAAACATCGAACATCGAACGCTCAACATCGATAATTATCGCCCACCCCTATTCTGGTGTGATTTGTTGGCATAGTATATGCTCCGCGGTTTCGCTCAATCGTTCGCAAAATCTACAGCGTTTAGTGTTGATCTTTTCCATCTTCTAAGGTTTACTTTTTAGATGGTCGTGACCAGTCCAGAAGTTGGTAACTATCCTGAGTTCGTTCTTTTGAATCTGTAATAGCTTTTTAGTGGACTTAGGCGATTGGGAGGTGAATCTCTTCGCCTGTTTTTGATCTGGAGTGTTATTCCAGCGAGTCACTTTTTGCCTTTGTTTCCATTCCCTGAGTTCTTCCTTCTTCCATTAGGTGGTCTCTCGTTAGGCGGCAAAATGGTTTTGGTCGGTAAAGTGGAGCCTGTGCAAGCCCATATATTTAGCGGCTGAAAATGTAAATTTAAGATTTGAGAAAACAGCTCCGAATTTCTCACAAAATGGTTATAAATGGTCACTAAGGGTGATGAATTGTTCATACATACTCCAACTTTTACAGCGTGTTTAACAAATCAAAGTTATCAAAACATTTTTAGCGCCTTAACTCAGTCATACATGGCACAATCAAAAGGATGCCATTGGTCACAAAATGGTCAACATTGGTGAGTATGATTAAATAATTAGTTAGCAAGATTAAAGGAGTTATATGTCAACCAACACAAACCACTTGTTTTGTCATCCTATTTTTTACTGAGGAGTATTAGCGAATTTTCATAAACGCCCTTTGCTAATCATCTCGTGCTAAACAGAATTAATACAATTGATCGGCCATCGACGTTTTGATAATATGCTTTTATTGCATATATGCGTGCATATATTCTTTCTTTTCTATTTTAATGCATCTTGTATTGCTATATAAACCCATGAAGTTGATTGAAAATGCGACCGAGTGAATTAGTTCAATTCGGTATTAAGGGAGGTTTCGCATAGAAATATATTTGTGTTTTTAGGGACTAATTTCCCTTATGTTTTGGTTTAAAAAATAAATTTTGTAAATGTGTTATTGATCAAATGGCCCTATGGACAAACCGCGCCTAGTAATAGTAGCAATGGGTTCGCGGATAAATCAAAGATTAATAATAGTTTAACTTTACTCTTTGAATAAATATCATTATATGTCGCTTCTTAAAGCAGACAACACACTATCGCAAAACGGAACGGAATGGAAGCGAACAGAAATTTTAAAAGCATATAGGTAACTAAATGAAGGTCCGCACACTATCGCGGATGGGAATACTATAGTTAATTTTTTAATTTTTTTATTTTTAGCCCGTAGCTGGTGAGGTCATCTTATTGAGACGTAACTGGTGAGGTGGGGTTTGACAAACCCCATTAAAAAAGAGCATTTTTAAGAAAAAAATAATCTACGAAAATTATTTTTAATTATTTTTTGTGACTTTAGTGACTTAAAGAATAATATGAAATAAACAATAAACGAAAATTATTGAAGAATTATTTTTTTTGCACAACATTGCAAACATTGTAAAGTTCTAGAAAAGAAATATACATTTTTAATTGAAGCTAGTTAATAAACAAATATGAAATTTATTTTTCCAAAACTAAAGAATACAAGTAAAAAAGTCTCTAAGAAACTACTACAAACAATATTATAACAAGTTTAATAAAAAAAAGTAGTTTTTTTTTATTAAACTTATTTAGTGAGTTGGGGTTTGTCACACCACAAATTGAACTTACACCAAAATAGTACGAAAACCCGAATTTATTTCACCGGCTCTGTCTCACCCCGGTACTAACGACGATCAACTGACTGAAAGCCACAAAACAGAGAGAGTTAGTTCTGGTTAGATGAAATTAAACTGAAAGCTACCTAAGCGGTGGCCGATACCCGACTCCTCCTAACAGCGCAGCAAACCTTTGAAATTTTAATGGAGTTTGACAAACCCCGGCTCACCAGTTACGGGTTAATCAATTTTATCTTGGCAACGGTGGCAGACTTGCCACCGAAACGTCGATTTTTAGTTACATTTTTATTTTTTTTTGTGTTTTTGGTTTTTTATCTGTTTGGCGTGTACCTAAATAAATATCATGCATCTGTCTGCATTAGTCTTGCACAAACATATATTTGATTATTTCCAGAAGCGGTTGTCTTATAAAAATTTTGTTTTAGTTAAATTTGGCGGTCTTTAAGTTGGTTTTAATAGTTTAAAATTATTTTTTTGTTTCGCTTGTCATCCACACTATGAATTACGCTGAAATATTTACGATTAATAATTCGTATACCACACTAAATTATATCAATCCGATCTCATTCATAATCTCGATTAAAATACAATGCAATCAGTTATCATGATTTCTCGAGTACCAACTCGGTGGTACCTTGTGGGTACCGCCAAAGCAGCGAGCAAGTTCCTGGTGCAGAAGCGACGGCAGCGGCCGGAACAGCGGTGGTACCCCGAGGCGCCGCCCACTTGTTCTTGATTTATGCGACAATGGCCTGAGAACAAATTATGTGGTACCCGAATTCAGTACAACTATTCTTTTAATTTACTGTATCAATTGGGTACTGCTATTAGTGCATCGCAGGGAAGAAAAATTTCAATGAACTAGATTTTTTCCTTCGAGATTATTTTTTATCTATTTTTTAATTAAATTTTGAAAAATCCAAGATATTTACCTACTAAACATATAATTATTTTAAAATTTACTACAAAAATTATTACCATTAGGTTATCATTGATTATCACTTTTAATCCAAATAAAGAAAAAATAGAAAATGAAGCTGCTACAAAATCGATTTGAAAGGAAAAAAAGAAGCAAAAAAATTAACAAAAGCAACCAGTTTAACGAAAAAAAAGTTTTTCCTCTTTTTAAAATAAACAAAGAAAAATAAGAATATGGAGGAGATTGTGAAGATTGGATTCAGTGTGGTGATTGCAAAAATACTTATATCTACCTGATAGGTTAAGTTTTCTCTTAAATTTAAAAAAAAATAATTTTAACTTTATCATTTTTATACATAATTGTTATTATACAGGGTGATTTAAAAATTGATCAGAAAACTTAAGGGGGTGATTCTACTTGACAAAATAAGGGTAGAGCTTCATATATATTTTTTCAAAATGTCATTCGATTTCGAGTTACAAGCCGTCAAAGTTCAATTTTTATTTTGGTTTTTCGCCATATTGCATTTATTTTTTAACCAATCCAGTTGATATTTGCACACAAATCGAGCTTTGCAAATTCAAAAATTTTAAGACAAAAGTACTTTTTTAAAATACCGTCAGAGGGCACTTAAAATTTATTTACATCATTACTTTTTATTTTGACAGATATCGCAAAGCTGGGGGCGCCATTTTATAGACAATCAAAAACTTAAAAATGAAGACTCTTTATTAAAGTCGATAAACTACACCGTTTAAGAACCAATAGACATCAAAGTTTTCATCAATTTCAATCAAATTACCTACATACATACATGGTGTCCAGTAACTCAACCGACAAACTTTACGAGGAGATTCTACAACAGAAAATAAGAAAAAAACTTCATATAAACATATGTCCTAAACGTCTTAGCTTTTGAACTACGGTGTGTTAAATATTTAAAAAAAAACTTTTTTTTAACTCCGTAGTGCAAAAACTAAGACTTGTCTTAAAACTTTAGAAACTGCAAAGCTCGATTTGTGTGCGAAATATCAACTGAATTGGTTAAAAAATAAATGCAATATGGCGAAAAACGAAAATAAAAATTGAACTTTGACGGCTTGTAACTCGAAAACGAATGACATTTTGAAAAAAGTGTATATGAAGCTCTACCCTTATTTTGTCAAGTAGAATCACCCCCTAAGTTTCGTGATCGATTCTTCAATTACCCTGTATTTTTTTAAAGTAAATACATATTCAAACTTTTGCTTCAAGCATTCAAACTTTTGTCCTATACTTTGGAGCAAAACTCCTATAAACAACATCGATTTATTATTTTTCTTTAAATCGCCATGTTAATAAATTTCTAAGTAGTACTTTTAAAAGACCTTGGGTAGCCAGTAAATTAACCACTTAACGATATAAATATTGCTGCCAAATTACAATAAAATTAATTTAATGATAATCTTAGATATTTACCAAAAACCCATTTTTTTAATAGGTTTAACACCCTATATCTCGATGACAGAGAAATTGTGGAACCATGTTTATATTTAACTTTTTGTCCCAAAATTATGCAAGGACTGGTTTCTTTAAATTTGTCAGGCCATTTTTTAACACCCTGTATAATACAACGTGTCTACTAAGTTTGCTAAAACCCAAAATGCAATCATCAGATGCTAATTTTTTGCAGTGGTTTACGAGGTATGTCAAAAATTAAAACTTTTTCTTAAGAGAAAAGTACATTTTGATTTTTCACTAGCTTTTGCCCGCGCTTCGCACGCGTTGAATTCGGAGTAAAACAATTCCCCTTTCCTATACCGTGATGATTTTGGATATTATTATATACATATAAACCTTTCTCTAAAATCACTCTATCTATTAAATAAAAGCACATCAAAATCCGTTAAAAAGTAATAAGGAACTTAATAAAAAAAATTGGTACTCTCTGTATAATAATTTTTTAAATAATAATAATTTTTTTGCCAGTTTTATATAAATAAGCAATTTTGTGAACCTCTCGAGGGTTTTTATATAATTAGAATGCATTTTAGTTTTAAGGGTTAACTATAACAACTTTTTGACCCACCCTGTATGTCAATTCTATATATATATATATATATATATATATATATATATATATATTTTTTTTTAAACCATAGATACCTGTGCACAATTGCTATAAACACTTTTTTTTAATTGCAACAGTAACGTCAATATCGAATTTAAAATGTCAATTTTTTTAAGCACTCTGTATATGTTTTTTTATATTATTATACATATAAACATTGCTCTTAAATCACTCTATCTATTAAAAAAAAACGCATTAAAATCTCTTGAGAAAAGTCACGTCAATATCGAATTTTAAATGTAAAGTAATTTTACACTCTGTATATGTTTTTTTGGATAAAATTTTACATATAGACCTTCCTCTTGAATCACTGTATCTATTAAAAAAACCGCATTAAAATCCGCCGAGAATAGTAACGTCAATATCGAAACAAAGTTATAGTTTATCCAAGATAGCCGACCCGTGACTACTTCGTTGAGCGTTAATATCTAAACTTTTTGTTTAATCATAGTAAAATATAGCCTATAACACTCCTAAATAGTGTAGCTTTCGAATTGTAAAAGATTTTTTTGATAGGTTCAGTACTTTCGAAGATTAGCGGCTCGAACAAACAAACCCACAGACTCACAAAGTTACAAAACTTAACCTCTTTATAGAGGATGGCCCACCATATTCGACACGATCTGTAGCTGGATAACCATAGGGTTTTAAAAAAAATTGAATGGGGGACAATATAGAGTTTAGGTAAGGCCAAAGTATAAAATTATTTTAGTCTATACAGGGTATCTCAAAAACGTGTGACGTAACTATGTTATATTTTTTTAAATGAAACACCCTATATTTTATGACGGTTTTAGATTCTAAATAAAAAAATAACTTAAGTTTGTTTATAGTACCAAGAATCTAAATTTATTCATTTTTGTGATATTTGATTTTTTTTCAAAATGCAGAGGTGCAATTAAATTAATTTCATGTTAACACTATAAAATCGTTGAACTTCAAAATTTGTAACAAGATTGAAAAGACTCTGCCGTATCATGCGTAGGTCATATCGAGATCAGATATTGTACAGGATGATCAAAAATAATTTTAATTTCAATCAGTCAAATAGCAATATCTCTTTTATTTTAAATGGAACACCCTGTATTTTTTTACACCACAGGATGACAAATAAAATACTCTTTTAAATAGTGTATAGGTCGTCTATACCTGTCTTTTATACTTTTTAATAAATTCCGTTTTAGCACATTTTTATTTCAAATGTATATTTAAATTTAAGTAGGCTGTGAGATAGCTATGTCTGTTTACTAATTCACATCCTACCAGTATTATATCATCTTGTTGTAGTAGAAAAGGGTTTTCATTTAAAATCACTGAAATTTCTTTTAAACTGACTAGAATACTAGTAATCGATAAATGGTCCTTGATATTTTTTAAAAAATAATAATGGCTACTATATCGCAGCCAACTTTAATTTATATAAACATTTGGACTAAAAGTTTGTGAAAATGGAATTTACTAAAAAGTATAAAAGATTGGTAAAGACAACCTATACACCATTTGAAAGGGAAAATACAGGGTGTTCCATTTAAAATAAGAGAGATATTGCTACTTGATTTTATGAAAAATTAAAATTATTTTTTGATCACCCTGTACAATATTTGATCTCGATATGAACTACGCATAATAAGGCCGAAATTTCCTAATCTTGTTACAAATTTTATAGTTCAAAGAGGTTAGAGTGTTAAAATAAAATTAATTTAATTGCAACTCTGCATTTTGAGAAAAATCAAATATCACAAAAATGAATAAAATTAGACACATGGTACCATTAACAAACTTGAGTTTTTTTTTAATGTAGAATACAAAACCGTCATAAAATATAGGATGTTCCATTTAAAACAATATAACTTTGATAGGTACGTCATACTTTTTGAGACACCTTGTATAGACTAAAATAATTTTATACTGTGGCCTTATCTGACCTCTATATGGTCCCTTATTAACTTTTTTTAAAAATTAAGAATACGAACAACTTTTTTTCCGTAAAATTAAAAATAAACCGACCTTAAGTAGATACGCTGTATAAAAATTCTTTGAAGTAAAAACAAAAAGGTTAATAAAAAGCAGTACCCATACCGGAGAGATACACATCATTTCTATCATAATTTAAAGTCAAGACACGCGACCGGGCGGTCATTCTTCGGTACTACACCGGAAACGGGTGTCTTCCGACCGGAACCGTGCACTATGCTCCGTAGAACATCGTTGACCGTGAACAGACAGAGCAGTACCGTCGGTCATGATTTGTTATTTTATGCTGTAATTCGTAATTACCCAGTTTTGACCGGATGTCGTAATGACGGCTTCTAGGTACCTACCGTCTTTTTTTTTTTGTTATATTTACTTATTTTTTATTCGTATTATTTTTTTTTCATATGTAGTTAAATTAAAGTCATTAACTAAATAACTAAGGGTGTCTAATTGCGTATAGTAGAACAAGGGGAAACAGTGCGCCATCTGTTATTCTGTCCCTTTAATGTTTTTCTAGAAACCACCAATACTTACATATTCCTTAGGTTTTCGGTGTAGTGTAAATTACACTATACTAAAGGCGCGCTTGTGGCTGCTCCGGTTGTATCGGCAGCATCGATCACCGGATTAAGCAGTGAAGTGCGCGCCCATAACTTGGATGGGTGACCGGGCCGTTGTCGGTTTTAGGCAACGGCACGCGATGTTCTGCTAGGGGTGAACGGACCGAGCAGCAACCATCCAAGTTATGGAATGAATGGTGTGTGAATGGGAAGGAGTAGGGGTCAAGGTACAATAAGGCTGCAGTGCACCACCTAGGGTGGCGGTCGTCGGACCTGGGTGGATGACCCCAAAAGCGCGAAAAAAAACACTACATCAATAATCAGCTGATTTTAAGTACACGAGTGATGTGGGAAAACGCCGGCAATAAGAAAAAATTGAATTGTGTAAAATTTATAATGTCTTCCCTTTAGTTTTTTTTATTTTTACTTTTACATTAAAATAATGTTTTCAATTCATTATTTGGAATCTTTAAAAGCTGCGTCGTTGTGTCATAATCATTAAAAAAACTGATAAATCCAAAACATCAAAATTTCATAAACTCACATTTATAATTTCCAGCCATCGCCTTCTAGATGTTAGAATTGTACTAACGGCTCAGTACAATTATTCAAAACATCTAGAAGGTGGTGTTTCCAGCTGCTCAAATGTCAAAAATATGCAAATTAGGACAAATGCCACTTTTACTCCTTCTAGAGACGAGGTGTAAGTTAATTCACACCAGTGTACACCAATTTTACAAAGTAACATAAAAGTGTAATGCATTTTTACGGTTTATTGGCAAAAGAATCTAAATGTGTAAAAAGTGTACATCAGTTGTTAACAAATCCACCTACTGATTTTAAACATTTTTTACAACAAAACAATATTGTCAGTGGCATGAATTCAAAGTTTTAAATTTATTTAAAGTAAAAAACTCAGGAGACCAAAGAGTAAGAAAGGTAACAGAGGTAAAAAGATATAAAACTATACAGGGTGACTCTTTGGGCACTAGAGGTCATTTACGAAGAAACGCTCCGATACATCAATTTAAAAAAAAAAAAAACGCCTACCCAGGTTATTTTATTAGAGACATTTTGCACCCCTTATTTTGCAATTCCGTTGTGGTTAACGTTATTCTGAGACTGCGCAGTAACGCAAACATGATCCGTTATCGTTATTAACCATACCGGACTCCTTTAATTACGGATGAATACCGAAGAGCTTATCTTTATCGTTATCGTTATTGTTAAACTGCGTGGCTGCCGGATTGTAGAAATTTTAATATCAATTATTTAAAAAGTTAAAATTTTAATGCCGTATTAATTAATATATCATTTATACATAGGCTCAAATTAGTGAAAATCTATAGCAGTAATAAAAATCAAATAGTGTTAAGAAATTAAAACGGACTTGCACTTTTACGGATATTCTAAATCAGTAATTAATTTAGATATCACAATCTGGCACACTTGCTTTTTATTCTACTACCAAACCTAACTTTACTTTTTGTGTTTTGCTTATACTGTATTGTTTGCATCTACTTTAAAAACGAAATCAACAGAAGTGTTTGCATATATTTAAATAATAATTTATATCTTATGAAGAATAAAAGTAAATACTGATTTTTGTTAACTTTAAAATCGGTGAACCATAGGCAAAAATAAGGTTATGTGTCGAAAGCGCAGACGCAAAATAAATTTCTTAAAAGAGGCTGCAAAATCTCTGTCTAAAACTGCTGCCGTAATCGTTATGTTTAATAACGATAACCATAAGGATGCCAAAAACGTCTGTTATTTTAAGAGGTGCAAAATGTCTCTATTAACGGGTTTCTTTTGTTTTAAATTTACCTAAAATATTAATTTTCAAACAAACAAACATGGTAAAAAAATTAACTGGGTGGACGTTCTTTTTGTCCTCGACTGTACGTCTTATGTGTAACGGGACTAAACATTATTTTTCCCCAGATATTTTTGATGGATTTTGCGAAAAAACAATATGAAAACGGTAATTTAACGATTACGATGTAAAATATAAATAACAAGTGTCATCAACGTCGCTTAAATGTCAATAAAGGTGTTTTTAACAGTTTAAGATTTCTTACGTGTTTTCTTTTTGGTGGAATTTTTAACACGCTTTTATTAACTTGGGTTGTAACTATCCATCTGGCTATCTATGTAACGGAATCTTTGTTTTTTTAACCAACTTCCAACCAACCAAAAAGTATCCCGTTATCTTGTTTTTAATCGCCAGGAAAAAAATTCCATTATATTATAAAAACAACACCTGGGTTGACATCTGTTGGCAATATTTCAAACTTTGCCACTCAATGGAGAAGAAATTTTTTAGTGGGTTGCCATCTGTTGGCAACATTCCAAACTTTGACTGGGTTGCCATCTGTTGGCAACATTTCAAACTTTGCTACTAAATGGAGAAGAAATTTTTTAGTGGGTTGCAATCTGTTGGAAACATTACAAACTTTGCTACTCTTGTTCACTAAAAATTTTTTCGCCATTTTGTCAAGAGTAGCAAAAACTAAAAATGAAAAATAATTAATAGTTTAAAAACTAAAAAAACACGCTTTTATATGCAACCGAACTAAAAATTAGAAAATAATTTTTCATTAAAAAAATATTGTCATTTCATAGTAAAAAGCGTGGGGTGTTTAGTATATTAAATGTTATAATTATTATATTTGCCAATATCTATGATGGAAAAGTTATGAAAAAATAGTAAAATGCACCCCACGCTTTTTACTATGAAATGACAATATTTTTTTTAATGAAAAATTATTTTCTAATTTTTTGTTCGGTTGCATATTAAAAGCGTGTTTTTTAGTTTTTTTAAACTATTAATTATTATATCTGCGCATGTATATTTACGTATATTCTTTATTTGATACTTGACGCTCTTTCGAGTTTAGTTAATTGTATAGTGGCACATTTTTTTAGGGTTATTATCATTAAAATAACTAAAATCCAAAGAGAATAGACAAGGATAGAGGATCAATCGCCGTTTCAAAAAGTGGCACAATTTGAAGAAAGGGTCTGCGGGATGGCAGGGCATGCACATACGCACTCCCAATGTCAAAATCGGCGGTATATGCAAAAACATTGATTTATTAAGTAAATATACATAAAACATTAATAAAAAGTATAAAATGTGGTTTATACTGAAATTTATTAATATTTTAATGACTAAATATTGGTAATTTAGTGCTAATGGTGTATTAAAATCTTTTTGGTAGAAGACTATTTTTTTCTTAGATTGGAATAGGTTAATGTGGAAAAATGTATAGGTATAAATTTTAGGGAAATGAGAACTAAAAATAAAAATCTAAATAGAATTATTTCTTGAAAACTAAACTTTTATTGCGAGATTACTTATTTAGCATAAAAAATGGTACTAAATGTAAAAGAAGTGTATAATTTTAAGAAATATATGAAAATAGCATGCTCAAACTTACCAACCAAATAAATTTTAGATTTATGTTGATCCTATTTAGTTGAAAGGTATTATAGTCTATAAGTTAATATTACCTACTTATACTAAGAAAAGCGTAGTAGGATTTCAGTTTCCATAGGCCACTGTGCTTGGTCCATTTTATTCGATATTTACATACTTGTTTTTTTAGGTATAAGGAAGCAGATAAGATTGTGGGTTTTAATTAACAATGAAAATTTAAGTTTCCACATTACTGGATACTTATTTTGAAATAAAATACTTTTGTAAAAGAAGCTCAAAAATGCTCGCAGAAAAAAAATCCTAATCCTAAACATCTTTTTTCCACAAATTTTCAATATTGACAAAAATAAGTGTACTTTCCTCTTAACATAAATTTAAGTTTTTAAGATATTTTATATACCTGAAAATAATTAATATCGAATGGTTAAATTTTTTCGTAAAATTAATAAAAAGTTTGCCTTATGGTACGAACTTAAGTAGACACACTCTGTATCTTGGTTTGTACCTTAACTGGGTCAGTTATTAAGTTTTTAAGTGTTTAGGCTTTAGGCCTTTTTATTTTTTCGCTTTAGTATAATTTTTATCACTATTAATACTTTTTAAACTGATCATTTGTCTGACTTTTACAGTTCAAGCAAATTTTTTAAATAGAGAGTGACGCACACAGAAATCCTCTATTGGTTCATTGTGCTTTTACCTCCAGCAAGATATTCAATAAATATATTTTACGGATGTATATAAAATATTAATGTATATAATGTTTTGTTACATAAATAAATCTTAGATAAAGTGTTAATTTGTTTTTATTCAAAAAAAAAAAAAAAACAACGTAAATAATTTAAAAAATAATTTATTAAAAAACCCATAAATTTTGTTTCAACAATTTATATCTATAACACAGGTCACACGTAAAATCAAACCGAATAAAACACAAAACAAATATACAGCCACAACAATCACAAAACATCAGCCATATTGAACATGTGAAAGTCAAGAGTTTTGACATTTATTTATAACAGCCAATAGCAAGCCGGAAAAACAACCTCCCATGCGCATGACGAGTAATCCCGCTGTGTTAAGTTAACCATCAAACCGGTGAAAGTTTGCAAGATATTTGGCTGATAGTACTGATTCAGACACAAAAATGTTACGTAAAAAGTGCGTACTAAAACAAAAAATTCTAAATAAATCCATACTTTTAACCAAGCACGTCCTTTTTACCAACGTTAAGCAAGAATAAAATAAAACTTTGACGAGCTCTTTTGGTCGCTGAACACAATCACCAGTCGCAGGTGTGTCTGATTTCTTAATTGGTGGGGGTAAATCAACTGTTTCTCTCCCCTTGTCCATGCTCCTTGCTAAAATCTCAGCATTTTTAAATAACAGTCCACCATGTATAATAACATGGCTTTTAAATAATTTTTTCTATGTTATCTTATATCTACCAACACTATTAATTATCCCCATTAAAAGAATAAGCTATCTAATTAAAAATCAGGGAAAACAATCGCACATAGCACCCGTTAATTATCCAGTGGCTCGTGCGCCGACCTTTTCTCCAATTAAGCTTATACACTTTAATTGCTACGTTGCCATGTTGGAATTGCAAACATAGCAATGTTGCCAAAGTGGAGGAAAAGTTAAGAAATATACTGAAAAGTAATGAGTTTGCGGTCTTTAAAATTTGGTCTTGTAATTAATTAATTAAGGGGCTAGATTCAAAGTATATAATCTCCAGTTCGGCGGACGACCTTTCGACACCAAATTGTGTTTGTAACTGGGGTAATCGAAGGGTTAAATTATGTTGCAAGACATTTCGACACCGCGCTGTAAAGCAGGTAGGCGAGCCCCAGGTAGGTACGGGGCGACAGGGTAATAATAAAAATATACAAAATAATAATAAATGCACGAATCTTATTATTATGTTGCCGAGTATTGGTTAGGAGTTCTATATAAGTAGTGGATTTTTTTAAATAAAATTTAATGTGCCAAAAGCCACGGTCAGGTCAGTTTTTATCAGCAACGCATTTTTTTTTAATTGTGTCTATTCATAAATATATTATTAGGAAAAAAGCGTTTCAGTGCTTAATTTTATCGTAGCATCAGCCGCACAAAATTTTTAAATTTTACCATTTAATAATAAGTTTGTTCCAGCAGGCTGTCAGAAATGTTTGCAACCGTTTGGATTCTGCGCACGTCAAATTGGTCGTTTCAGCAGTGCCATGTTTGTAACATTATACAATTGTTTGTTGTTTCGGCAGTAGTTTTAAGATGTTGAAAACTGTTTGAAAAGTTGCAAACTTTTTTCAAACATTACTGACATTTTTAACATAACCTTTCTTGTATTGACGTATAAGCAGTATGCACGTCTTGTTTATTTTTGTTCCAGCAGAAAACTGTTGCCAACATTTCTGACTAATGTTTGTAACAATTTCTGCTTTTACGATTGTTGCTCACATGTTTCCAACATTCTGCTGGGACGAACCTAATAACATAATATAAGCACTCTAGAGGAATGTTTGCCTATCTATGTCTATTTAAATTAATTAATTAATTATTAATTTTGGTATTTTATTTCGGTCCTTCGACCTTAGGCCGTATTTATTTGGTGTCGATTAGTCCTGTAACATAAAAACGGACCGTTGGGTCTGGTGTCGAAAAATGCCATAAAATTTTAGTCGCTACCTGCATGGTGTCGAAATGTCTTCCGCCCTTCCAGTTTTAGCACATTTTATAAATACTAAAAAACGTTTAAATTAAATGTAATGCATGTTTTTTTTTCTAAATTTGATTATTTTGTTCTGGATGTAGTCACGGCCTAAAAATATTTAGTTTTTTGAAAAAAATACAAAAATATTTACAAAAAGATATAAAGTTTTTATATTATAAAAATTATTGCTGAAGTTTGTTCACTTTAAAAATAAAATTATGCTTTATTCTCTCAAAATACATTTCATTGGTTAACGTACATATTTTATTTAATGCAATATAAACAGTGCCGGATAGAGACTGATATCTGATGCTCTATTTTTGAGGATCATAAAAAGGTTCTTACCTTTATAAAATACACAAAATGTATTTTGTTTCTTTTCATCTTTTGATGTCCTAAGCAATTTACTTATTAATAAATTTGGCACTGGTAATAAAGAAAAAAAATTACATAAATAACCTACCAACAATAAAAACAATATTTTAAAACATATTAAATTAGTTAACTTATAGCAAAATAATTAAACTTTAAACCCGTTTCTTTTTGACATGCCTTACATAGGATGTTTTCTCTATTTTGTGTAATTTATCTAAAATAGCGCTTTGAATGGCTTCATTTATTTCACGGGTATCAAAAAGTTTCATGAAACTAATTTTGGTGTTATCAGAAATTACTTTTTAAATAAAATATTCTTTATATAATATATACTAATAACTTTTCAAACATTTTCTTTCTTCAAATTTATACACAACACAATTTTCCAGCAGTAAACGAATGTGATAAAGGCGTCTTGTCAAATCAGGGAGTTTAATTACATTGGATTACAAACTTTGTCCTTAATACATTTTTATATGACATTTGGCTTAAAAACAAAAACCAAAGGTAGTTTACCCTTGGAAATTTTATTTGTTTAAGTTTTTGCAAACCCTGTATAAGATTAAAATTTTTCCTTCGTAATCATATTTTTACAAGAAAAAAATTATAAGAAAAAACTTTTCTTAAGAAATAAAATAGATACATTTGCCCTGTTGTAAACCCCATCAGTGGACAGTCGTATATTTTTAACACGCTTTTTATTAGCGTGGGTTGTATCCATCTCTCTATCTATCTATGTAACGGAATCTTTGAGCCTAATTTTTACCAACTTCCAGCGATTCAATTTCTTTGAAACTTTGCACACGTATCAAGGACCGATGACAATGCAATAATTTAAAAACAGTATATCGTTATCCGGATTAGGACCGCCAGGATAAATAAGTGTCCTAATACCACTCTTGACAAAATGGCGAAGGAATTTTTTAGTGAATAAACTGGAGCATTTATTTTTAAAAAACTAATTGATATATCGAACTAAAAATGAAAAATAAATAATAGTTTAAAAAACACGCTTTTATATGTAACCGAACTAAAACTTAGAAAATAATTTTTCATTACAAAGAGTTTGTCACTTCAGAGTAAAAAGCGTGGGGTGCATTTTACTATTTTTTCATAACTTTTCCCTCATAGATATTGGCAAATAGAATAATTATAACATTTAATATATTAAGCACCCCACGCTTTTTACTCTGAAGTGACAAAATCTTTGTAATGAAAAATTATTTTCTAATTTTTAGTTCGGTTGCATATAAAAGCGTGTTTTTTTAGTTTTTAAACTATTATTTATTTCATTATAATTTTTCTCAACTCTGCTTTATTGGGTGTGTACAGAAATAATTTTGCATTGGAAACTGTACTAATTCCTTAATCGACAAGTTAGGAGATAGTACGATTTAAAACTTAATTATAACTGAAGATTGTACAGTCTGAAACTAATCCCAGTTTTTGATGTCCATAATGCCTTGGAAATTGGCTGCTTTGGAGTAAAAAATAAAAACGTTGAAAATAATAAGTGATGCCATGTCTTTTCATTTTTGTAAAAATATGGAGATTGTACATTTTGAAACTAGACCCCTAGCCTCTAAATTAAAATTTCTCTAATCTGGCAACTATAAATTATTAAATTTGTAAACTATGTATAAAAATTCCTAAATTTAAAAATATTTAATTCATTAATTTATCTATTTAAATATCTTTTTTTTATCTTTGGACAAACCACGAAGGCTAAAAGCCTAAATACTAACGTACCGTGGGTCTCTTAAGCGAGGTAAGAGGAAGTTTGTTAACACGGGACTTAAAAACTTGAAGAGTTGAGGGGAAGGAAAAGACCTTCGCGGGCAGCAGGTTCCACAATCTAAAAACTCTAGGGATAAAAGAACGAATAAAGTGAGAAGTTCGTGGCCTGTCCAGTTGGACCGTATAGGGATGCATACGCGCGGAACCACGAGTTTCTCTGTTGGGAACCGTGAGTGTAGGAACTATACTGGACAATTCTCCAGAGCAGAAGCCATGGAAGTACCTATAAAAAGCGATAAATCTCCCACAGCCCGACGATGGGCAAGAGAGGGAAGCCTTTCTGTAAGTGAAGGATCATTAATGAGACGAATAGCTCTTCTTTGAATAGAATCAAGAATGCTCAGGGTTGTTGGGGACGCCATGCCCCAGATATGAGAACAATATTCCAAAGGAGGTCGGATTTGAGACACATATAAAGTGTATAAATTAGAAACGGAAAAATACTTTTTGGCTCGAAAGAGAAATCCAAGCTTTTTGAAGCTGCCGTGGCTATAGATACAATGTGTTTATGCCAGTTACTTTCAAATGTGACGCCCACGAGATTGAAGGTGTCTTTGCTCTGTAAAACTTGGCCGCTCGTAAGTAGAGGATGAGTATTTGATGACTCTTTTCGCGACAAGGAACATGACTGTATTTTGGATGCATTAAAATGGACGAAATTTTTAGCGCCCCAATCCAATATTAAATTAAGATCCTGCGAAAGATATATCTGCATCGCTCTGCGTTTATTTTCAAAGTAAAAAAATAAATCAAATCATAGATTATTGCTCTTAATATTCAGCACAAAAGTCTTAATACACCATTTACTTTTTAGGTACTTTTTTTTATTAATAAAAAACTTAATAAAGTTAATGTTTATATTTTTAACTTAAGCTTCAAATTTTGCCCACCCGGCACATGCAGAATTGAAAATTGTAATAATTCACTTTATTGCCTACTTTCTATTTTAAAAACCTTTAGCAATTTTTTTTACAAATTCTTAAACATATCTAATAAGTATGAAGCTCCCCATATACTTTTTACACCTATTATACGCTTTAATACTATGTTTTAATTGCAGTAAATTTTAATAATATTAGATCTACAACTATACTTAAATTAATTAATCTTGATTAAATAGTTTTTGTTGAAGCATCACTACTAACAAAGTTGCCCGCTTTCACCGCCTCACTGATATAGTTAATTAAATTTTAGAAAAATTGAAGAGTACCTTTACGCAATGCTATCAGACTGAAGATTATTGATGGACCAACTATATATATTGGAAGATGATGATGATGATATTTAAATTATGATAAATAAATCTGCACCAATATATTACACAGTTCTACAAAATTAAACTTTTTAGTAGATGTTTTTGATTCTAATGAAAAGTGGAGCGATAGTATACCGGGTGACAACGAAATTACTATCCAACAATTTATTTTTTTTTAGTGCAATTGTATAGTTTTCAAATTTAGGGACGTTATATTGTATCACTAGATGACAATTTTATATATAATAGCACCTGTGTATTACTTCCGGTTTAACCGGAAGTAATATAAACTTTAATATTTTAAATGGAACACCCTGTATATTTTTAGAAATTAAATTTTACAGGTTATTCCTGATATAAAACCTTTTATATAATAATAACCTAATTCTTTTGGTTTGGGAGAAAATGGCGTTTGACAATGTCCAAACGGCAGCACATTATGCAGTTCTATGGGAAAACAAATGAACATAACAACATTTTAAAATGCTTAAAATAGTTTCTTTAAAAGACCCTACCTTTAGAGACCATTATAATACTACTTCCGGTTTAGCCGAAAGTGCTGTAAAATTTGAATTTCCAAGTATGATAACCCTTTTAATTTTAATGGAACACCCTATATGTTTTTTAGGATTTAAATTCTTTAAGCTATTCCTAATATAAAACCTATGATATACCCATAACCTATCTTTTAAAGTTTTAGAGAAAACGGAGTTTGAAAAGGTCCGAACGACCTCACAATAAACAGGTTCATGGATACATCTGACATTTATTGCATTATATTTATGTCAGACAGTTCTGGCTAATCTAAACGGCCAAAAATTTATGTCTGATAGACATTTTTAATTGTTTATATTAGCCAGAATTTCTGTCTGACATAAATATCAGGCAATAAATGTCAGATGTAAATCTACCATTAAATTTTTAATTTTGGACCGCTAACAAAATTTTCTAGTTCTTGACTGTCTTCATTTAATACATAACTCTTTTAATCTTGCTTACTAATTTGTTAATCATACTAACCAATGTTGATTATTTTGTGACAAATTGCATCCTTTTGATTGAGCCATGTGTGAATTTGAGGCCCTAAAAATTTTTCGATAACTTTTATATTTTAAATACGCCGTAAAAGTTAGTGTACACACCTAGTAACCATTATGATCATTACGTAACAAATTCGGAGCTGTTTTTAAACTTCACATTTTGGGCGGCTAAAGAGAGGTAAGGGGAGTTTGTTGACACGGGACTTAAATACTTGAAGATTTGGGGGGAAGGAAAGACCTCCGCGGGCAGCAAGTTTTACATTCAAGAAACTCTAGGGATAAAAGAACGAACAAAGTGGGAAGTTCGGGGCCTGTCCAGTTGGACCGTATAGGGATGCATACGCGCGGAACCACGAGTTTCTCTGTTGGGAACCGTGAGTAGAGGAGCTATACTGGATAATTCTTCGGAGCAGAAGCCATGGAAGTACCTATAAAAAAGCGATAAATCCCCACAGCCCGACGATGGACAAGAGAGGGAAGCCTTTCTGTAAGTAAAAGATCATTAATGAGACGAATAGCTCTTCTTTGGAAAGATTCAAGAATGCTTAGGGTTGTGAGGGACGCCATGCCCCAAATATGAGAACAATATTCCAAGGGAGGTCGGATTTGGGACACATATAAAGTGTATGAATTAAAAGGAGAAAAATACTTTTTGGCTCAAAAGAAAAATCCAAGCTTTGTTAAAGCTGCCGTGGCCATAGATACAATGTATTTATGCCGGTTACTTTCAAATAGGACGCCCACAAGATTCAAGGTGTATTTTCTCTGTGAAACTTGGCCGCTCATAAGTTGAGGATGAGTATTTGATGACTCTTTTCGCGACAAGAAACATGATTGTGTTTTGGATACATTAAAATGGACGAGATTTTTGGCGCCCCAATCCAATATTAAATTCCTAACACCCTGTATAAATCATATTTTGCTACTTTTATAAACAGATACTCCGCTGAGTAAAATAATTAATGTTTTGTTAAGCAAACTCTTTAATACATTAAAACATAGTAAAACAAACATCAAGAAATTTTAGAATTACTTAAACTCTGCATTAACGGTAGTTACTTTCAGTTTAATAACAAATTTTATAAACAAAATGATGGTCTAGCAATGGGATCACCCCTTAGCCCGTTACTTGCTGAAATATTTATGTCAAAACTTGAAGAAAATTTTTTAAATACACCTTTTGCTAAACACATACATTTTTGGTATAGATACGTGGATGATATCCTTGTTTGCTTTACCGGAACTGATGAAGAGTTACAACTTACATTAAACCACCTAAATTCCATTCATCCAAAAATAAAATTTACAGTAGAAAAAGAAGAAAATAACTGTATTAATTTCTTAGATATAAGCATAACAAAATTTGATAATAAATTGAAATTTGATATTTATAGAAAACCCACATTTTCAGATACAACCATTCCTAGTAACTCTAATCACCCAAATAGCCACAAATTTTCAGCATATAGATCTATGGTTCACCGAGCCTTTGCCATCCCACTAGAACAAGACAAATTAAACAAAGAACTAAATACCATCAGATCGATTGCCATAAATAACGGCTACAAAATTAAACACATTAATAACCTAATTAACAAAAACAGAAATTAAATACCATAAGTAAAATATACCCAAAAATAAAAGCATCCAACTCGGACAAAAATACACAACCCTCACATATTTTGGACCTATATCTGACAAAATAGCAAATATTTTAAGTAAAAATAATATGAAAATAGCATTTAAACCATCACAAAAATTATCCAACCACCTTTTTAACGTAAAAGACAAGATTAATAAACATAAAAATCTGGAGTTTATAAGCTAGAATGTTCAGAGTGCAATAGTTGCTACATAGGACAAACAGGCCGAAGCTTCGAAAAAAGATTTAAAGAACACTACGCATCATTTAGATTAGGCAAAAGAAATTCAAATTTTTCAAACCATTTTCTAGACTCTGGTCATTCTTTCCCTAATATAAATAGTATAAAAATTTTACACTTAGAACAAAAAAGTAAAAAATTAGATATATTAGAGAACATAGAAATTTATAAACACAATAAAAATAATAATGTAAATCTTCTTAATCTGCAAACAGACACAAAAATTCCCAATTATTTAATATTTTCGACTAACTGTAAAAGTTTATTATAGCAATATACTTGTAACAATAGAGATAGGACCTAACAATTGTAAAGGATCAACCAGATGTTAAATTTACGGTAAGGTATAAATTTATGCACTTTTTGTAATTCATTCATTTTTTAAAAAGTCGTTTGAAAATGACATAGTATGTCGAAACTGCAGTAACGCAAAAAGCAATATAAAATATGTGACAAAATAACAAAGTAAAAAATTTGTGTTTTTATTACATTCTACATTAAAACTAGGTCAAAGTGGCGAGCATGGTGTAGAGGCTAACGTATCAGCCTCTAACCGCAGCGATCCGGGTTCGAATCTCGGTTCCTTCCACGGATTTTTAATAGCTCGTCACCTCACAGATGGTAATGGCAAAGCCTCTGTATAGTATTCTGCCAATTCTAGGCAGTAGTTATTTAAAAAAATAACTTCCGTGGTGGCACTACCGCGTTGTCTAAAAGGTGTTGTAAAATGCAAAACTATATGTTTCGGTGCTTGGATAACGTTGGCGGAACAAGGAAAAAAATGGGTTAAACATCCAATAACCCGGCACTCACGGTACTTTGGTATTTAGGCATAAGCCTTCGTGAGATGTCACAAAGATTTAAAAAAAAGTCTTTTCAGGGAAGAAAAATGTATATTTTTGTTTAATTTCTTTAAAAAAATTATCACTTTTTGGAACAAAATCTAAATTATTCAATTCAAATATGTTGTATTGGTGTGGTTTTTCCATTACGCGTAACTTACTTTCATTAAGTTCTTAATTTATCCATCATAAATCACCACAAGAGCTGGTCATTATTGTAATAGCCAAGTTGAAAAGCGGAGGCCACTTGATAGTACAATGTTGACCTCGACCCATGTGCTACCTGTATAGACTGATTTGCTTGGTCATTTTTTATAATTATTATTTTTAGTTCTATAACGATTCTGAAACCTAAAGGAATACCTTGTACAGGGTGGAGCATCGCCGGGCGAAACATACGAAATCCCTTGTAAATTTTAAGGGGGTTAATTATTGGCTCCCTGTACATTTTACAGAACAAATATAAGGTACGTTTTCGAAGAGACCAATATGACAAACCCTCCTGCCAGGATTTATAAAATTTTAATAAGCAAATATTGAATTATTTAATTAAATGTACAGTGACGAAAATAAAATTTTCCTACGACCACTTGTGAAAATAGCAAATAGCACACTGTTTTCATGCATAGAAAATGCGTTTTATCACACTAGTGTTGCAAAGTATAATATAAAGATGTCGCTGTCATTGTTATTTAAAATAAATTTGGAGTTATCAGCCTGTTAATGGGATTTACATTGAAAAAGCCATGCAATATTTTTTAAATTAGGCCCTTTTTTAATTCTAAAATGATGAAAAGCTTCTAAGTAGGTGATTTTTGATATAAAAATATTTTTAAACAGTACAATATATCGCAGTAAGGAATAGTTATTTATTAGATAAGTGAGTTATATTACATATAAGTCACGCAAGAAAAGTTTAACTCTCGAGCCCGAAGGGCGAGAGAGGTAATTTTCTTAAGTGACTTATATGTAATAACTCACGTGTCTAATACAAAATTTTATCCAACACTTTCGTATAAATCGTTTTTAATATCGAAAATAATTTGAAAACGTCATCCATTATTTGTTACTTGTCATTGTCAACACCAGCAACAAAATTTTGTAATAAAGTCTATAATTCACTAGTGAGCTAAAGGGTACTTTAGCTCACTAGTGACTTATAGTACACTTTATATCCTCAAAATCTGATCAATTATGTAGATATTATATGTAAGTGTTGGATAAAAGTATATATCACCCTAGTGATGCAAAGTTTTCAATTGTTTTCTTATTTTTTCTGTGAAGACAAACAACTTTTATTTTTGTGGTGAATAACTTGTGGCCGTAGGAAAAATAGTGTACTTGTGTGAAAATCACTTTCTTACAGTCGTGAGTTTGTCGCACTCGGCTGACGCCTCGTGCAACAATATTTCCACTCGTGTTTAATAAGTCAGTTTCCACACTTATAATGTAATATACTATTCTTACACTTAGGCTAACATTTTATGTCAATTTTCAATATTTTGGTAAACTTGGCTTTTTACCATTTTCTCACCTTAATTAATATTCCATAAAATACCTGACTCCAAAATAAATATATAGTTTATTTTATACAAATATTAAAGGAAAAACACAATCAGCATTTGTGCATGGTGAACATTATAATTATTCCAGGTTTCTTTAATTTTATTTCACAAATCATCACTGTTTTGTGGATGGAAATCATTGTTCTTGTTAATTTCCTTTACGATATATTCCCAAACGTTTTCGATTGGATTGATATCAGCTCTCTGAAATGGATTGTTTCGCAAAAAATCTATCAGATCATTATCTTAAATTTCGTTTGAAATTTTTCTTCTACTACTTCCAGCCCTTCTCTCCAATGATCCTGTATTTTCCCATTTCGTTCCGAGGCTTTGAATAGTGCTTTTTGGTTTCCCAACTTGCTGAGCTATTCTTCCCAGAGAAACACCTTCTTCGAATAGAGTAATTACTCTCGCCTTTTCTAGTTCATTCATTTTTCAAAATTAAGAAAAAGTGAAATAATATAATTTTGAAATATGTGAGATAGCAATTTGTCAAGTAAGGTATATTTCCAGGTGATCCAGGTACGCAAGAGCCAACATCACACTGGGAAAAATTAGGTGTATGAGATTTTGATTCCGTCACTGTAGTTGCAAAATTACCAAATTTTTGGTTCAGGTAAAACCAAACAAACAAACCTGTAAAATGAATGTTCTGCCATAAGAAAAAGTGTCAATAAATCAGTGAGAGCCTTATAAAAAATTAATTAATTAAATAATTCAAAATTCGCTTGTAAAATTGTTTGAAACTTAGCACGTGGGTTTGTCAGAATGGTCTCTTCAAAAAGATATTTAACATTTATTCCATAAAATGTACAGGGTGGCGCCTTTTCGTTGACCTTGCAGGGTACAGCGAAAACTAAAAGTGATAGAACAAATTTAATTGCGCAATCTCGATTCTAATTTTCAAAACAAATTCAATGGTGAAAATAAATCATGGCCAACTTAATTCGTTTTGGAGAGTGTTTTTCAAATCTTGTCAATTTGGCCAGGCATCGCAAATAGAAAAGTTTTAGTGATTTTTACGTAGAATTTAGTGGCATACATATATATTTAAATTGGTTTTTAATTTAAAGTTATAACACCAAGTTGGATTTTTTAAATGAAACACCATGTATATTTTATCTTCAAGTGAAAGGTCTTCTTAAAAGGTATAAAAAATACCACATGGGATATATCTATTTTTAATAGTTTTGGAAATATTGTCGTTCCCAGGATTTTTTTAACGAAACGTCCTGTATTACCGTTGCATAGATATTTCAAAGAGGTCTAACAAAGTACCACATTTGATACATTTATTCTATATAGTTTTGCAAATATGACCATATAAATCTAAAAAATAGTAGATATAAGCACCAAGATTTGAAAACTCACATTTCCGAAATTGATAGAGAAAATCATTTTAAATATGATAAATTTTAAAAGGTCTTGGAAATGTCCTTTTAATGGTGATAAAATATACAGGGTGTTTTTTAAAAAAAGTCATTTTATTCCTGACGATGACTATATTTCCGAAACTATGACAAATTTAATGTATCAAATGCGGTATTTGGATTGCGGACTTTTAAGGCGACTTTTCTATTGGTGATAAAATATACAGGGTAATCAATTTAAAAAAACTAAACTTTTTGTCATAACTTTAAAAATAAAGTCAATATAAAAAAATACGCCACTGAATTCTACGCAAAAATCCCAAAAACTTGTCTATTTATTATTTTTTTCTATCTCTAATATTAAGCGAGTTACAAGTGCCTTACCAATTTGACAAAATTTGAAAAACACTCTGTATCTCCATAACGAATCAAGTTAGCCTTGATTTACTTTCACTTTTGAATTTATTTTAAAAATTGAAATCGAGATTGCGCAATCGGATTTGTTCTATCTCTTTTAGTTTTCGCTGTACCCTGCAAGGTCAACGAAAAGGCACCACCCTGTACAGGAAGCTAATAATTAACCCCTTAAAATTTACATGGAATATCCTAAGTTCCGCTCGGCTACGCACCTCCCGGTATACTTGGCATTACTTAATTTTACATTATGTATTTTACTAGTGACATTTAAAATCGGTGTAAAATAGACCAAAACCCATATATTGCATATCTGGTTTACATTTTGTTTATTTTTGAGGAAATTGGTGAAATTTTTTTAAAAACGCCGAAGAAAACTGTAAAAATTGCGTATTATTTTTTTTTGTACTAAAAAACCTATCAAATATGGTGTAATTATGCAGTGCTTTTCTTTAAGGTCCTTCCTTTTTTAATTTTTTACACGAAATGGCTGTTGGGCGCCATTTTGGGAAAATGAATTAAACGGAAAGGGGGAATAGGCTGCACCGTGTGGTAAAGAATAATGTTAAGAAAAATTAAAGGGCAGATTCCACTATTGAAAATATAAAATAAGTTAATATAAACATGGGACCGCAAACTCCTCGATTCTTAACCTACAGTAACTACTAACTTGTAACTAAATGTTTTTTCTTTAATATATTAGACAACCTTTACTCAATTTTGTTTTAATTTGGCAATGCTATTTATAACATTATGGGGGTAATTTATTACTAACATAATTACATTTAATAAGTTCAGTGGCATCTCGAGCGGCCTTTAAAAAAATATTTCTAACAAAAAATGGTACGTCACTGACTGTGTAAATGTGTTTGTGCTCAGCTGCATGCCATTCAGAACACAATACTAAGACTGATACTGGGAGCATTTAGAACTAGCCCGGTTAAAAGGATTCACTGCAAAGCCGAATGTCAATCTCTCCACTAAAGAAGAGAACTACTCAGATAGCCTTAGATTCAGACATCATATTCCACATTATAACTCATTCTTCAATCCCCCCTCCCAACAATGAATAATACCAGAAACTCTTTTCAAGGAACCGCTGCAAATTACTACAACCTAAAAGAAAGACTATCTTTATCATTCCCTCCAGTTTACAAAATATCGCAAAAGTTATTCCCCCTTGGAACACTTCACCAATTTGTGAAGATGAACACATGCTTGCGTTTCCTAAAGATACATATAATCCCTCTATCATTAAAAACATCTTTAAAAACGACATAAATTCAAAATATAAATATTACAACTTTATTTACACTGATGGCTCTAAAAATAACAACAAGGTTGGAGCAACTTTTGGACCCCAGACCATCGGAGCTCGTATGATTTGCACCATACAACAGAAGTATTTACATCTGAATTATTTGCTATCATAAAAGCCCTAGACTTTATACTACTTAGATTTAACACTAATTGGGTAATTGCAACTGACTTTCTGAGATCCATAAAATCAATAGAATCCTACTCAGTAGATAACTCGTTAATAATGGAAATTAAATACAAACTAGAAAAAAAGTAATATTTCTTTGGACACCGGGACATGTAGGCATAAAGGAAATGAACAGGCAGACCTACTGGCTAAAAACTGAATCTAACACAAAGATGAACATAAATAATGTTTTCTACAAAAAGGACCTACAAAAACCTCTCAAAAACATATCAAAAAACATTACACAATTAGAATGGGACTTAGAAGAAATCAACAATAAACTACAAAATGTAAAACCACAATACTTTGAACAAAATTACATATCTCATTTGACCAGAAAAACATCTTGCATCATGGCCAGACTACGAATCGGTCACACCAATCTAACTCACAAATACCTGATAGAGAGAACCAACCCACCTCGATGACTCTTTGTTTGACCTCCGAACAGTGCGGACGTGCGTAGAGGACTACAAAGTTCTTCCCGGAGTGGCGGCTAGAGGTGTCGTATAAACGTTTTTTACCTTCGGGGATCAAGGAAAGATTCACGCTAAATTGACGGCATCTTTCTTCTGGATCTAAGCGCTGTGAGCGAAGATTCCCATAAGCTGATGGTA
Organism: Listronotus bonariensis; assembly: GCA_014170235.1. Classification (NCBI taxonomy): domain Eukaryota; kingdom Metazoa; phylum Arthropoda; class Insecta; order Coleoptera; family Curculionidae; genus Listronotus; species Listronotus bonariensis. The sequence goes on along the minus strand of JACEGR010000885.1, from coordinate 179,438 downwards.
TCCTGTTTGGTGATGAACACGAGGTATTTCTCAAATGGCGGGAAATAGATGGGCGTGCCATGGGAACTGTCAGAAGTGAAAGTGAAGGTTATACGTAACACCAGTAGCAGATCTTGGTTTGACAGTCGACAATTTATGCATTGCATCGAACATTGAATTATTTGTTTTCTTTTTGGAATTTCTGGGAGCTACGAGCTCGATTATCCAGATTTTCCGCCGACGAAGCCCTGGAAAGCATTGACCGGAAGGGGGAGAGTGGTGGATTGGACCTGAAGGGACCAAAACCAAGAAAAAACAATAGAATAGAATAGAATAGAACCCACCTCGATGCGAAGTATGCGACTGTATACTTAGCATTCAACACATTTTCTAAAACTGTATTAAATATAAAAATAAACTACAAAACATGAACATAATAGGAAACATCAAAGAAAAGTTATCATACAAAAACTCGATTTAAATTATGGAATTTCTAAAAAGACACCAATTAATAGACAAAATTTAGCAAACATGAAGAATAAAAGAATAAATAAAGAAACAATAAAAAGCTATCAAACAAAGATGAAAAAACGTATTAACTAACACATGTAGAATCACATTATTAAGAAATAGAGACTCTCGAGTAGGGAAGTTTCAATCGTAATAACATACAATAATCGAAAAGTAATGTTTCAGCTATTAAAAGTAAATGAAACTATTTTAAATTAAGTACTTCACGGTTTCTTAATTCACGGCGCGTGTTTCAAAAACAATAATTAAAAAATAATCCCCTATAATAGCAACGTTGCCACATTAGAATTACAAATAGGGCAAAGGCGATGATGCCACGAGCGGAACGGTCATGCTTCATGCTCGACCTTTGCTCAGGTGCACGAGCCAAACATCCGCTAGGTGATTTTTAAATTCATTTTTAATTGTTTAAGATATTACACATCGCATAGTTCTTATTAAAACTTCCTTTAATGTAAAATCTGGCCTGCGAGAAATTTTAATAAATATTTTTCAAAAAATAATTTTGGCACAATAATAACACTATTAATGTACTGGGTAATAAAAAGTACTGCATCTCTTTAAGCTAGTTCATACAGACGCGAAATGCGAATTGCGAAACGCGAATTTTATTCTCATTGGTCAATTTCACATAAAATTAAAGGCGAGTAATTCAAAATAAAGATAGTTTAACGATGTTGCGAATTCGCAAAATTTAAAATCTAGTGGGCGGGAAACTTAAGATTATTTTAATTTTTGGTGAATATTCGCGTGTGCACATGCGTAGAACCAAGAGGTTGTTATTTTAATATGTCATTCTATTAGCTGTTTGGAACGGTATCTTTGTGTTGATTTTTTAAAGTATTTTGTGTTTTTTGATTTGAATTTATATTAACTTTTTTAGCCCTTTGCCAAATGAATGTGCGACATTCTTTATTCATCACATCAGATAAATGATATATTATTAAAAGGAAAATCAAAGAAAATCTTAAAAGAACCCAAGCATAGCGTCACCACCGAAATGAAAACAATATAGAGATTTGTAGGTTATGTTGTTGCCTAGAATTTTGGCGAATTTCGGAGCTGTATGAACATAACAAAAAAACTCGAATTTTTGGCCAAATATTCGCTTTCGAAATTTGGTTTTCGCGTCTGTATGAATTAGCTTTTAATCATCTATTCAACCGCTCAAGCTGCATTTACAAAATTCGGTATCTGAAAGGTGACGGTCATGTCGGCACCACTGTCAGATTTTCCAGTTTTGCTCTACAGTTAAGTTTTTTTTTTTTGTTTTTTTTTAAGGGTATATCGTATTTATTTTCATCCTAGTACACTCTTAGGCAAAAAAAAATGGACAAACAAAATTTTAAATAAATTCAATCTTAAATAATTTTTTTGTTTTTTTGCAGGCGGGATTTTGGGATTTACTACAGCGCGACAGATTAATTAATATACCAAAGGATACCTTATTTAGATGGGTTCACATTTAATTCATTCTGAAAGTAATACCGCAAAGTACACGAAAAATGATAAAGTAAATAAACCCTTTTGTGAACAATGATTTATTGCAGCAAAAAATATTTAACCCGACGACTTTCTAGTTCCACGCCACGTGCCACCGGTTTTATGGCAAGACAGAGGCGAAATAAGAGGATGTTTTTTAAGTACGTGACACGTGTTTTAGCAGTGTTTTTTTATTTATCTAAAAATAGGAAATCAGGCTCTGTCAGCACTATGTGCCTTCGAAAAGGTTTGTTTACTTTATCATTTTTTATGTACTTGGGGGTATTGCTTTCAGAATAAAATAAATGTCTATACCCGGTTAAGTACCTCCACAAAATATGAGTCCCGTATACAGGGCCGACCGTAAAAACAAAAATATATCCATCAGAAATTTTCGAGCGCGTCAGATTAAGATAGGGTGAGTTAATTACATGCTAAATAGTGTATATTCTACTAATTTGACAATTGAAAGCGAAGAACAACAAAGTTGTAAAAAAACTGTAATTTTGACATTCTTGAACGTGGCTATTATTTATTTTAAAGAAAAAAATTTAAGAATAACTAAAAATATATAATCTGATACGATCCAAACGATTTCCACAAACGGAAATAATAACAGTATTTTTTTGCCATATTTAAAAAAACCTATAGCCGCTGCCCCTACCGATGAAAATGTATACATTATACAGGGTGATTTAAAAATCGATCACGAAACTTAAGGGGGTGATTCTACTTGACAAAATAAGGGTAGAGCTTCATATAATTTTCTTTTCAAAATTTTATTCGTTTTCGAGTTACAAGCCGTCAAAGTTCAATTTTTATATTGGTGTTTTCGCCAAATTGCATTTATTTTTTAACCAATTCAGTTGATATTTGCCACACAAATCGAGCTTTGCAGATTATAAAATTTTAAGACAAAAGTACTTTTTTAAATACCGCCAGAGGGCACTTTACCTAAAACTTAAATTTTTTTACATCATACTTTTCTTATTTTGACAGATATTGCAAAGCTGGGGCGCCATTTTATAGACAATCAAAAACTTAAAAAATAAGGTACTCTTTATTAAAGTCGATAAACCTTACCGTTAAGGCACTAATAGACATCAAAGTTTTCTTCAATTTCAATCAAATTACCTACATACATACAGGGTGTCCAGTAACTCAACCGACAAACCTAACCAAACGATTCTACAAAAAAAAAAAATAGGAAAAAAACTTTATATAAACATATGTCCTAAACGTTTTAGTTTTTAAACTGCGGGTTGTTAAAACTTAAAAAAAAGTTTTATTTTTTAAATATTTAACACACCGTAGTTTAAAAACTAAGACGTTTAGGAGATATGTTTATATAAAGTTTTTTTCTTATTTTCTGTTGTAGAATCGCCTTGTAAAGTTTGTCGGTTGAGTTACTGGACACCCTATATGTATGTAGGTAATTTGATTGAAATTGATGAAAACTGATGTCTATTGATGCCTAAACGGTGAGGTTTATTGACTTTAATAAAGAGTACACTATTTTTAAGTTTTTGATTGTTTATAAAATGGCGCCCTAACTTTGCGATATCTGTCAAAATAAAAAAGTATGATGTAAAAGATTAAGTTTTAGGTAAAGTGCCCTCTGACGGTATTTAAAAACGTTTATTTTAAAATTTCAGAATCTGCAAAGCTCGATTTGTGTACCAAATATCAACTGGATTGGTTAAAAAATAAATGCACTATGGCGAAAAAAACAAAATAAAAATTGAACTTTGACGGTTTGTAACTCGAAAACGAATGACATTTTGAAAAAAATTATATGAAGCTCTACCCTTATTTTGTCAAGTAGAATAACCCCTTAAGTTTCGTGATCGATTTTTGAATCATATGTATCTGTATAACATTTTTTTTTTTTGCTTTGCAACCCAATAGGTCTATGATGCTCGAGTAAATCCCCATTTAGCATCGTGGGCTCCCCTACTATTATGTTTTAGTCCAGTTGTAGATCCTTCCATCAAGATTATTATTTAAATGGGGATAGCAAAAAGTTTTTATAATTAGGTGTTATACAAGGGAGATCCAAATGTTTTATTTTTCACAAATTTTCAAATAGTCTGTGGAATAATTTAACCTTACAATTTATTACCAGTGTATTGGATTTTAAAGCCCCATTTTAAAATTTTCTTTTTTTTATGTTAATATCTTTATTTTTAAAGAAAAATACAAATTTTTAAATAAGAATATGAAATTTGTGTATAGGGTGTCAAGTTATAATTTTAAATCTCCCTCAAAATTTTTATTTTGGATGATAAATTAATAAATAAAAATATTGATCCATTAACTTGCAGTTTATAGTGTATAAATTAAAAGGGAAAAATACTTTTTGGCTCGGAAAAGAAATCGAAGCTTTTTGAGGCTGCCGTGGCTATGGATACAATGTGTTTATGGCAGTTAAGGTTACTTTCAAATGTGACGCCCACAAGATTGAAGGTGTCTTTGCACTGTAAAACTTGGCCGCTCATAAGTAGAGGATGAGTATTTGATGACTCTTTTCGCGACAAGGAACATGATTGTGTTTTGGATGCATTAAAATGGACGAGATTTTTGGCGCCCCAATCCAATATTAAATTAAGATCCTGCGAAAGAGATATCTGCATCGCTCTGCGTTTGTTTTCGAAGTCAGGTTTAGTGATGGGTTTAGGAACCTGAAAACTGGAGTGAAGGGTACTATCGTCGGCAAAACTATGAATGGAATTAGTTGTGGACGAGAGAAGGTCCTTGATGTGAAGAAGGAACAATGTTGGTGCCAGAACTGAGCCCTGAGGGACTCCAGCATTCACCTGGTGAAAGCTTGAAGAATGGCCGTCCAAAATAACTGATATACGACGATCAGATAGATAACTACAGAGCCTAGTACAGAGTTTAGTTGAAAGACCATAGGAGGGAAGTTTATTAAGAAGTGCGGCATGCCAGACCTGGTCAAAAGCTTTGGATATATCAAGAGCAACGATCTGGGACCCACCTAGAAACTCAAGAGACTTATTCCAGCAGTGTGAAACGAAGGAAAGAAGATCTGCTGTAGATCTTTTGTTGCGAAATCCATACTGCCTGTTATGCAAAATTTTGTGTTTTTCTAAATACTTAAGAATTTGTGAATTAATTAATTTTTCCATTACTTTACAAGGAACGGAGAGAATTGAAATTGGTCTATAGTTAGATGGAAGAGATTTAGATCCTTTCTTTGGAATAGGTTGAACACGTGCAGCTTTCTAGCTCTCTAGAAAGACACCTGTGTCGTAAGAAATTCGAAAGAGCCGAGATAAGATTGGTGCAAGTTCTGGAGCAAATTTTTTAAAACGATTGCTGGTATGCCATCCAGCCCAGACGATTTCTTGGTGTTAAGGGAAGAAACGATACGCTTAATGTGTTTTACCTTAAAAATAATATCGGGCATTTTATGAGGAAATATGACCAAAAACGTATTTCCCATTAGAATAGAGATGCTGATATAAATAAAAAAGGAAATGTTAAGAAAAGATGGGGCTCTAAAGTCTAATACACTGGTAAAAAATTGTGACGTTAAATGATTCCACAGGGTGTTCGAAAATTTACGCAAAATACAACATTTGGCTCTCCTTTGTATAACACCCAATTCTATATTTTTTTGCAATTTCCATATTAAATAATAATCTTTATGAAAAAAGTAACAACTGAAAGAAGAAATTATTAAAATTTGAACAAAATTTTGTTTGTCCTTTTTTTGTCCTGGAGTGTATATTATGGCCCAGGCCATAATTTTTCCAAATTAGAGAGAGAGAGAGAGAGTAGAATTGCACTTTTTCTAGGCTTTATGTCCATTGTGTATATTGTTTTTATATTAATAAGATATACCACACTTTACTTTTAAAATTAAACAGTTGAAGTTGAAAATATTATATATGGTGGCCATTTGGAAACGAAACAAAGCTAATTGTGGACCCCCAGCAGCGGGACTCCGTGCTCTATAGAATTCTACACCTCGCTTTCTATCGTAGATTTCTATTGGAGAAGTCGATAATTGCACTTTTTGGTACTCTGTGTCACAAAAGATTAAACATCGGAAATGTTCGTAAAATTTCTATATGTGTACTAAAACTTCTCTGTTTAACTGTGCAAGATGAAAAAGGACACACATACAACTATTGCGAATTAGATTTACGGAATATCATTATTGAGCAATAGAGTTTTTAATTACTGTTTTTAAAACCGAACAAAAAAGGGGTAGGTTTTAAAACGATTTTTATTTAATTTTATGCTCTTTTAGTCTAAGAGTTAATTTTGGAGTAAGGCATTAGCAGTTATTATGTTTATCGGATACTCCCTCTTTTTATGAAATTAAATTATTCTGAAGATAAACTTTATCTTTTTCGTAAATAAATAGCTATCAATGTTCCCTACTCTGAATTATTTAACTCAGTAAAGCAAACATATGTAACCAATTTATCTAAACTAAAAAATTCAATACCGAATAGGCTTTATACAATTTTGAATCTTAGCAAAATCAAGGTCTCATTGGTTGGATACTAAATACTGGGCTAGAACTAAAATTACATTTTCTATCATTGTAAGAAACAATAAAATCAATTTTTGCATTCTAATAACACGAAAACAACCAAATAAATATATAAATCATAGCAAACTAACGAACACCTAAATTTATTTAAGGGTTATGTACGACTTTTTTAAAATTTTGGTAAAATTCGACACGTTCGGCTACCTCGCTTTATAGGCGACCAATTTGGTCGACTTCAAGCGTGTTTACTTGAACACTGAGAGCGAGTTAGGTAGAAAGAAGTCGATTTGTAGAATACTATAGTAGGGTAGGGCGGGGCTAGTTGAGCATAGAGGTAAGTTGGGCAATTAAAATATCTCAAAAACTATCGACCGCATGCGAAAGCATCAAATAGCATAAAGAAGGGGATGCGCGAGGGGAACTCATTGTGCGACCACTAGTGGTGACACGGCGATCGAGAAAAGTATCCGTGCACATTGTTTCTTTTGTGATTAAAAAGTACAATAATTGCAAGCCGAAAATTTTTATCTGTGATAGTCAAATGTATTCCGTCGTGAATCAGGTAAGTATTAATCTTAAGTAAATTTATTGGAGTTTTAATATGTATAAAGATTTTGGATATAATTCCAACCGGTTTTTAGTAAATTTACTTTTCCTTTAAAATTTCAGGTTGGGGTTAGCTGAGCTACAGTTTCCCAACTAACCGCACGGTTTTAAGTATAAAATGTTTTATTTTTTATTTTTTAGGATATGGACTTATAACAGTAAGACTACTAGACTCTGCTCAAGATTTAAAAGGCTGCAACCCGAACTTTGTACAAACAACAAAGAAAACGAGCTGACCTATCTAACTTATAAATTTTTCTGGAAATAGTTCGACCATACCCAAAGGCTGGTCCAAGAAAATTAGCCAAATTAAACAGAAGATAGAGAACAGCTGCAATTTTAACAGATGCAGAAGGCATTACAAGAGAAGCAAAATAAAACTGTACAAATAAAAAGTTTAAAAATCGAAGATGAATTCTTAGGTATTAAATTCAATAGTTAACCTAAGCTAGGTAAGTTGCTGTTTTATTAATGAGATTTGTTGTTTTCTCACTGTAAGATTATAAATATAAAAGGAAGATTGTCAAAATGTATTTTTATTGTAAATGTATCAATATTCAAGCCATAATTTGACTATACTTTCTAAGTGCTCCACTAGCCCCATACCCTTGCTCAACTTACCCCACCTATGGGGTACGTTGGAGCATACTTGACTATCTACATTAAAATAGATGTACCTCCTAAACTCGACTTATTAGAAAGAAATTACTATGAACACTATTAATAAGGGATAAATTGTTAATCCATCAGTATGCATTATAAGCCATTAAGACTTATTTTTGAGGAGCTATAACCGATCAAGTGAAAAATTGCTCAACTAGCCCCGCCCTACCCTACACAGAGTTCCGCTGCATTTACGGAAAAACGTTCAAACCCGTTAATTTTTATTTTAGGGGTAACATTTTTTTGGCTCTTTCACTCCCTGACCTGCAACCGTCTAGCAGGGGTGAAATCCCCCAAATTTTAAAGGAAAGAGGGGTCGTGTAATACCTTATTTTGAAGGTCTTTCGACACTGATTATAACTGCCAAGTTTAAAGTTTTTAAAATGGTATATGATGTCCATTAGATTTTTAAACGTTTACAACTACAATTCTTACATCATTTCAGCAGTTTAAACGTATTCCCTGCAGGTGAAGTTTACCTCGACCTTTAATATCAAAAACGTGAGTCTCATCTTCAAAAGGAAAGGTCGCACAGTCAGGTCAGATGTGAAGGGAAAACATTGTAAAAAGAATGGCGAGTAATGGATATAATTAATTTTAAGTTGTCGATATTAACAGTCATTTGTTGTTAACTTAAAATTTGTTTGTGTATATTGTTGATCACTATTAACAAAAAACAAGCGAGACTTTTACCAGAATTTTTAGAATCAACTTTTGGTATTGCCAATATGTATATAGAAGGTTAAAAATGCATAATAAAAAATAATTGTTGCTTTTTTTATGTGCAGTTTTTTTTAAATAGTAATACAACTTCTTTTAGTTCTGTTTAATATTTAGTTACGGGTAATTTAACTCAACACCTCTATTTGCAAAAAAAATGTTGTAAAAGTTGTTGAAAAAAATTTAGAGCAGATAGCACATCTTAAAATGAAAAAGAAGTTTTGCCTGGTTTTCATAATATAAGGTATTTACTTTATTGTATAAAGTTTGTCCCAGAATAGGTGTTACAAGTAGACAAATGGACCAAAAATTTTTGAGAAAATGTTTATATGGTTCTAAACTAAGAATATTAAATTTTACTTCAATTGGTATTATACAGGGAGACTTATAAATTAAAAAAAAATTCAGGAGTTAGGTACTTTTGTTTTTTAAATAGAACAAAATTGTATAAATAAAGTTTGTAGAGAACTAAATTTTATGTCACAATTTAATTAATTAATTAAAAAATGTTATTGTCAATTTTTTACATTACGCATTACAACTTACCTAATGAACAAAAGCTAAATTTAAAAGAAACTTTAATAGTTTTAAATATTTTGTTAACATTCTTTAAAATAAGTATTTTAAAAAGTGTTAATGTGTAATTTAAAAAATTACCAAAATTATTTTTTTAAATTTTTAAACCTTAAATTTTTACATAAAATTAAATTCTTTACAATATTTACTAATACAATTTTGTCATATTTTTTAAAAATAAAGGTATTTTACTTTTGGTCATTTTTCACATTTTTAGTTATAACTCACCCTGTATATTACTAATTGAACCTAAATTTTGCAATTAGTTGTTTTGAACCATGCTACCAGTTTTTCCAAAAGAACTCTTAAAAATTCACAAAATTTTGGTACACCTGTCCTCTTGTAACACATATCCTGGGACACACTGTTTACACCGGGTGTTTACTAATTGCGGTAAGAAAATTTAAGGGCGTATTCCAGAGCCATTTTTATGAAAAAAGTTTTTATATACATGGGTTCTCAAATGTTTCGTTCTCAAGATACAAGGGATTAAACTTTTTAAAAAACCTAAAAATTTCTAAAACACTTTATTTAGTAAAATTTTTTGGACCAGATATAAATGTTATTTAATTAAGTATTTGTTATGCAGGTTGCTGATTTTTTTTAATTTTTCTGGAAAACTAAGCAAGCTACGTAAAAATATTAAAAAACAAAAAGTTGTATTTTTAGGTGTTTCATCTGAAAAAATATTAAAGTTGTAAAACATTTATTGGAGTACATTTTTTCGTCAACAATATATAAGCTGAGATGCTTCCTACGCAACCATTGGTCTCACTAATCAAAATTAGTTTAAGGCTAAATTAGCTTTCTATTTCAAACAAATACCACAGCCAAAATTTATCATATCGGATAGGGCATGTTTAAGACATTAAAAACTCGATTTTTTTAAAGTTTAACACCCTGTATCTTATAATCAAAGCATTTCCGGACCTATATTTAAATAAACTTTTTTTCATAAAATTGGCTTAGGAATGGAATTAAATTTTCTTGCCGAATGTAGAAAACACCCTGTATGGAACTTCATTTTACAATAATTAAAAACCCATCAAGATATTAGGATGAGCTTTGGTACATGGTACAAGCAATGTACCATTAACACCATTTACACCAACCTCAGCCATTTTCTGCATTTGATTTAAACATTCAAATTCACAGTTCTCTAAATAAAAACTACAAATAAATTGAGCCACGTTAATAAATAAAAGTTATTTGTATTTTAAAAACAATGGGCCATATGAATAAAGAGAGCAAATGGTTATACTTATAAAACTTGAAGTAAATGCATTTGCTTATGAGTATAAGCAAATGCTCATGATATAGAAAAAAAGCACATGCTAGAAACAAAAACATTTACTTCAAATTTTATAAGTATCAGCATTTGCTTCTGATGAAAGAAGCAAACGATTTTGCTTATAAGTAAAAGGTGTAATATAGAAATAAAGATGGATTTACTTTAAACGTATGAGCATTTGCTTACAAGTGCAGTATTTACTTATAGAAAATTGAAGCTATATACTAAATAGCAGCAGCCCTTTTCTATAAGTAAATACTCGCACTTGTAAGCAAATGCTTATAAGTTTAAAGTAAATCCTCCTATACCTTTACCCTTAAGCAAAAGCATTTGCAAAAAAAAATCATGTTTACCCTTAAAACCACCCCCTTCAGCCCTTAACGCATTATTTTGGTCCGGAAGTATTTTTTCTACATAGTAAGGGTGCACTTAACAAAACTATACCATTAGTTTTCTGCAAGGCAATTTTTTTGCAATCAGGTATTCCGTCTAGACTATTATTAGTTTTATCACTTATTTTTCTTTTTGGAACAATCTGTCATTCTTTAATTACGAAGTCATTATTGTAAATTATTTGAAAGTAAATATCTAACCTTAAAACAAATATATTCTTTACAATAGAAGGAGAAAAAAATATATAACTAAAAAAAAAAAAGTGTGTCGACGCCTCTAGAGACGTTAATAGTCGCAGTACTCCTTTGGAACGTTCTTAAAAGGGAAAGACTGAATTTTAAGGCGGTAAAAAAATATACATGGTGTTCCATTTAAAAAAATAACAAACTTGCCCTATATATTTTGTTTTTGTGTTAACCGAATGTCACAAGCAAAAGGGAGAGATATGATAAAAAACTTTTAAAAAATCTGTCTTCTGCGAAAAACCGGATTTTGTTAAATTTATTTGTTATAAAGTTATTCGCTATCAAACTAGGTCAAAATATATTTGTACACCCTGTATGTAAGGGTTTTTAAGATTGATTACTGGTTTTTATATTTTCTTTAATTTTAAGTTTTTAAAATAATGGTGTGTTAAAAGGAAATGTCGCATCAATTTTATAAAGCTGTGTAAAATAAAGTGCATAGGCCAGAGGGTCATATTAACTGACCTTTATTTTGTTTATGTGGGGTGAGACGTATTAACCTTTACGAGTTATTTAGAGAACGATAAGGAATTGATGCACTAAGGTTAAGTAACAAAAAAAAATAACATTTCGGATGTATACAAATTTTCTAACCAATGAAAACAAACACAAAATAATAAAAACTACTTAAACAAGTGTTTTGCCCTAAAAAGGCCAACCCAACAAAAATTAAAAAAAAATCAAAACACCTTTTGGATTTAATTGAAATTTGTTATTTGGTTTAATTATTATTTTTATTTTATTACTAGGTAATATAAATTTAATAACTAACATTTTATAATTTTCATCGACATGAGAGGTGTCATTGTTTTCAGTATGTTATGATAAAACAAATAAACCGGTGGTTCCGGTTAAGCCGGAAGCGTTAAAACACAGGTGAATAGATTAACCAAATGATATGCAAAATATCGCTATACCATATCATTTAATTTTTCTATCTTAATAGCCGATTCCCACCTAGGGTTTTAACCCGGGGTTTTTGCCCCGGGTAAAAAGTATTTGACTCCTGACGATTCACACCTGCGAGTATTGGGTAAGGGGTTAAAACTCGTACGTTTTTACCCGCCAAATTAGGACTGGTTCTAATTTTCTTTTCCCTACATAAATTAACGGTTGGTACTACCCAAAGTTGTGATTCGATTCAAATGTGCATGGATATGATTTTACCCGTGTCTTTGAAAAAACCCCGACAGTCAGCTGATCGGTGCCGACTCATGCGTCACGGGTGAACACCGCCAAGTGGGAATCGGCTTTAAAGGAAAAAAAAGTTAAAGAACATAGAAACACGTGGTATATACAATCTGAAGTTTAAATAATACCGGTTGTCCCTAGCCCGTGGCTCGCTCCAATAGCTTTTTAATTTTAAAGATATTTAAATAATATTTTGCAAGTATATATGTCACATACATATGCCTGGTTTTAAGTAATCAGTTGATTTTTTTTACTTTCGATGCTAACTTTCTTATTAAATGGGACATCTGATATGTTTTTCCATACTTGAATAGAAAATATCATTCTGGGAACAATGACACTTTAATTCTTACTTTTTGATATCTAATCTTTAAATAAATTTAATTTTTAATTTAGTGCCATGAATGTGATAAAATGGCAAATTATAAATTATAAATAGAATAGTCACGAAAAAATAGATGTGACAGTCTTTTGTTGTTAGAGCCTGTATACACTCGCCAAAATTTCTAACATCGTTCTTATAGTCTTAAGCAAATGGATTAAAAGTGGCTCCATATAATAGCTAAAAATATACTCTTGGACAAAAAAACCGAACAAAGAAAATTTTGCTAAAATTCAGTCTTAAATAACTTTTTGGTTTTTTGACCGATTTTAATTACCTTCTTGTCCAGTGGTAGCTTCTAGAATATTATTTATTATGGGGATTGCAAAAAGTTTTATAGGATAAGTTGTTATACAGAGAAAAGACAATGAAATTTTTATGTAGTCATACTTTTACACCTTACTATTTTATTTTTTGATAAAAAATAAATACAAATATTAGTTTGTTAAGTTGATTTCGTAGTTTTCAAATCAGTAATCAGATTTTTGTTATCTCTTAAAATATACGGGGTACGACAAAAAGTTTGGTTTCAAAAAATAAGACCCTGTATATTACATCACCAGTAACAAGATATTTTAAAGACCTTTAAAAAATGCAACATTTAATATACGTATCTTTATTACTTTCGGAAATATGACCATCCAACTATGGATGGTGGAGGGGAGGATAACCATCTGAATGTATTAAAAAGTGGTAATCCGAAAGGTGCAAATTGGGATGGCGCCACAGTCGCTAGTGGAGAGATTTAGACAACGGCGGCCATATTGGTGCCATCCGGCAACTTTTTCGCTAAACATTACTACAATTTTATGTTCAGCGCCCAAAAACCCCGTATGCATAAAATTATCAAAATTGGCGTAATGCCCGATAAGCAAACTTTTCCCAAATTATTGAATACGCACCTGTGAAATGTCTTTCCACCCAAATTTTCCTTCTTATCCTCGGAATTTTTACACCCTGGAACTAAACACTTCCTCATAATTGTTCAAGTTTATAAAATGTCTATAAAACACAGCAAACACTTCTCAAATATATTAAAAACCAACGAAAACACAAACAAAACCAGCTGGGTCTCAACACTCTCAACTGCGACTGCCGGATGGCACCAATATGGCCGCCGTTGACTAAATCCCTCCACTAGCTACGGTGGCGCCATCCCAATTTGCTACATTCCGATCGCCACTTTTTCAACTTATCCGCCATAAAAGATCCTGATCCTCCCCTCCACCATCCATACATCCAACAGAGACAAGAATGAGACGAGTAACTGTTCCTAACAATTTGTCCATTGTATTTATCTCTTTCTGGTTTAACGCAAGTTCCAATTAATATGTCTTTGTCTTTCATCATGGCAGGCTATCGTAGATGGAGCAATCATCGCTTTGCCCTGGTTGCCAAGTTGTTTACAATTTCTGCATGTAAACTTTAATGTCCTTTTTGGCTCACATCTAATTAAGATAAAGAAAATATACCATGAATCGAATAATTTTAACTTGACAACGTTGCCGCAGGCAGTCACTCCGAAATGTTAATCGATATTTGTGTTTGATATTTTTCAATGGCCGATTTGTTTGGACAGTTTGTTTACATTTTCTGTGATTTATTGTGTGTTTCGTGGTTTTTACCTTTAATTGGACTTTGAATATTGACTTTTATTAGTGATCACAGTGTATATATTAAATTTGTGCTTTTCAACAGATAATTTAAGGTAATATTGACATGGTTATCTGTAAGAAAAAATCTTTATAAAAACCAAATAAATGACATTTTTAATAAGGTGTGTGTAATTATTGAACTAAACCCCAATATTTTATATTAATAGGAAACAAAAACAAGTACCTAACATTAAGGGCAAAAATAGCACAGCTATATAATTTGAATTTGGCGGGCAAACGATAAAGTCGACTCACGCGCCATCTGCGTTTGCCTTCCTTGAAGACAGACAAGGAAGGCCCAGCAGCTATCTCTCTCTCGGATAATTTATTTACATTTAGTTGCTCGTCTCATTGTTGTCTCTGCATCCAAATCTTAAGTTTTCCCAATATGTTTGCAAAATAGCGTATATTACGACCATCATATTTAAATTGCATTGTTTTCTTTAGAAAATTGTATTTCCCTTTAGAATAGAGATATCGATATAAATTAAAAACAAAAATGTTAAGAAAAGATGAGACTTTAAAATCCAATTCACTGGAAGAAACTTGTGACGTTAAATTATTCCACAGGGTGTTCGAAACTTTGGGTCAAAATGCAACTGGCTCTTCCCTGTAGAACACCCAATCATAAAAAAACTTTTTGTTATTTCCATATTAAATAATAATCTTGATAAAAGGAGCTACAACAAAACCGAAAATTAATTGAAATCGATCAAAAAATCAAAAAGTTATACAAGATTAAATATGAACAAAATTTTGTTTCTCCGGTTTTTTTGAGCAGGAGTGTAGTATCTATATTTTAAACCAACCATTTTATACCATACAAATGTTATTTGCGTAAACAATGTATTACAAAAATCCTTATTATCAATTGTTTTTCTCCAACAGCATCAACTAACCTGCAACCGCCAGTAATGATTGAGAACTAATGTGGCATATCAGCCCCGGATCTTCATTATTTTGAAGGCGGGTCAAAAATTACCCTCTGCCCCCCTTTGTGTTTTTTTTTGAAAGTGAAGCAAAGTATAAATTTGCCTCTTACATTTTTCAAAGGAAAAAAAAATGAAGGTCTCGCTTTCAAATCGCGTCATTTTCTTCCCATCACATAGCGCCTCTCCCTATGTATAAATACACAAAACTATCCCGATGATAAAATGAAGAGAAAAAAAAAGGGCCTCGCCTCTTTCAATCGCAATTGCTCTCTCCTACAGTTTTCAAATTTCTTCCAAGTCTCTCTCTCTCTATTTTTTTCTTGGTTTTGGTCCCTTCAGTTCCAATCCACCACTCTCCCCCTTTTTTTTTCGCCCTTTCGGGGTCATCCCACCCAGGCCCGATGACCGCCCCCTAGGTGGTTCACTGCAGCCTGAAGGCTTATTGTACCTTGACCTCTAGTCCTTCCCATTCACACACCATTCATTCCATAACTTGGATGGTTGTTGCTCGGTCCGTTTGTTCACCCCCGAGCAGAACACCGCGCCGTTGCCAAAAACCCACAATGCCGGTCACCCATCCAAGTTAGGGGCACGCACTTCACTGCTTAACTCCGGAGATCGACGCTGCCGATACAACCGGAGCAGCCACAACCGCGCCTCCACTCTCCCCTTCCGGACTATGCTTTCCAGGGCGTCGTCGGCGGAAAATCTGGATAATCGAGCTCGTAGCTCCCTGAAATTTCAAAAGAAAACAAATAATTTAACAATCGATGCAATGCATAAATTGTCGGCTGTCAAACCAAGATCTGCTACTGGTGTTACGTATAACTTCACTTTCACTACTACGTTCCCATGGCACGCCCATCCATTTCCCGCCATTTGAGAAATACCTCGTGTTCACCACCAAACAGCATACCATCAGCTTATAGGAATCTTCGCTCACAGCGCTTAGATCCAGAAGAAAGATGCCGTCAATTTAGCGTGAATCTTTCCTTGATCCCCGAAGGTAAAAAACGTTCGACACCTCTAGCCGCCACTCCGGGAAGAACTTCACGTCCGCACAGGTCAAACAAAGAGTCTTCCTTCCAAGTCCACTTGCATCCTATACACATATACCAAGCTTCAAGCTGCCTCCCTTTCAGGGTATCACCCGGGGCAGACACCGCGGTTTACCCCTCCCCTCCCCTCTAGATCAGGGCCTGGAAAATAAAATTGGTAATAATTGGTTATTTTTATTCGATGCTGCTTATTTTTCAGGTTTATTTTACCCTTGAGTATTTAACAAAAAAGCAGGCTGATGTGCCGGTTGACGGATGCAATTAGGAAAAAAATTGTTAATATGGAATCTTGTGATATACTTATGACTAAAGTATTAATTGGTTGCTTTTAAATTGTCGATAAAAAACTACTTTTTTAGCTATTATAGTGACCTTTATTTAAAAATAGTTATTTAAGATAATAAAAACGCTGTTGAAAATTTGGAGGAGTCTGTAGAGGCTATAAAAACAAAAGACTGTCAAACCTATTTTTCCGTGACTACTTGATCCAAAATTTGCCATTTTATCGCATTCAGGTTCCTAATTTGAATTTAAAATTAAAAATATTTAGGGGGCAAAAAATAGCAAATTGTGCCATTGTACTTAAAATGTAATTTTATTCAAATAAGTATCAATTACATCAAGGTTTAAAATACAAAAATTTATTGTATATTTATGTTGTACACCTAAGAACTAAAAAAGTTATAGGGCTAACCAGAACTGTGATGTCATCACACATCATTACACAAATTACAACACTTTCCATATCGAAAGAAACTTAAACTAAAATATATAAAAAAATAATAATAAATATCACTGACCTTTTTTGTTATACTCTGTAAACTTGTTGTTGTAAACCAACAAAGTATTTCATTTATATTATTTGTCTAGGGTTAAGCCCCCGCACTTGCACCCCTGTGACTTATTGCTTGATCCCTGGCCCTGGCCACCTTTGACATCGCGAGAGGTGCAGGCCTACTATGCTTATTACTTAGAGAATAATCAATAATATTTCTTTACTAATTATTTATTAGCAATATTACTAAACTTATAATAACTTCGTAGTGAATAAAACAATAAAATAATAATTTAACTGATTTAATTTTACCAAAATTTATTATTTAAAGTATACCTAGTTAGATAATAAAGAACTTTTAAGGTGGTTTGGGGTAACTTTTAACAGTAAGTCACATTTCTACTATTTTTACAATGTATGGATTTTCAAAATAAAATAAAACCTGTGTCAAAAACAAGTTTTATAATCTGTGGGCCTTTGAGTGAGGTAAACCTATAGGGAAGGTCCTGGAAGCCCTGCTCAGCGGGTAACGACGTCCACCGTCATAGTTTGAAAACGCTGCCTCTAATCGGTCCGATATCTATCTCAATACATACATTAAAGCTAAAATACCAACTTGGCTGATTTTGCGCTTCGCGAAACCGCTTTTAATCCTCCTTCCGGTCGTCAAAAAATGTTTTGGATGCGGGTTGGGAGTTTTTTTTTTCTGTGAAAATTCAAACGTTACTACGATACATAAGTATTAATTTGCATCATTAATACAGGGTGATTCAAAAATCGATTACGAATCTTAAGAGGGTGATTCTACTTGACAAAATAAGGGTAGAGCTTCATATATTTTTTTTCAAAATGGCATTCGTTTTCGAGTTACAAGACGTCAGAGTTCAATTTTTATTTTAGTTTTTTCGCCATATTGCATTTATTTTTTAACCAATCCAGTTGATATTTGGCACACAGATCGTGCTTTGCAGATTCTAAAATTTTATGACAAAAGTACTTTTTTAAATACCGCCAGAGGGCACTTTACCTAAAACTTAAAATTTATTTACATCATAACTTTTTTATTTTGACAGATATCGCAAAGCTGTGGGTGCCATTTTATAGACAATCAAAAACTTAAAAAATAAGGTACTCTTTATTAAAGTCGATAAACCTCACCGTTTGAGCACCAATAACTATCAGCTACATACCAACATACATACTGGGTGTCCAGTAACTCAACCTACAAACTTTACGGGGCGATTCTACAACAGAAAATAATAAAAAAATAAATGATGTATGATATATGAAGTTTTTTTCTTATTTTTTGTGGTAGAATCGTTTGTGTGCCTAATATTGACTGGATTTGTTAAAAAATAAATGCAATATGCCGAAAAAAACAAAATAAAAATTGAACTTTGAGTGCGTGTAACTAGAAAACAAATGACATTTTGAAAAAAAATATATGAAGCTCTACCCATATTTTGTCAAGTAGAATTACCCCTTTAAGTTTCGTGATCGATTTTTGAATCACCCTGTATATCAAAATGTAGGTGATTAATTGGATTTTATTATGCATTATTAAAATATTGTGTTTTTGTAAGATTTTTAAAGAAAATTACAATTTTAAAGAAAAAATTGCGTTATCGTCTAACTCCGCCCAGATAAAATTATTCTGGCAAGTTAGCACAAAACCATATATTTGCCATAGCTATATAGATATTTCAAATTTTGTTAGAAAAAGGAACATTGTAATTTAACTATATATTTTTTTATTAAAAATATAATATTTTTTCACCTTACGTTTCAGCTTTTATTCTTAAGTCCATAATTGTATTATTTAGAAGAATCTGAATGTCCAAGACTTAAAATTAATATAAGATAACAAGTTATATGGTTTAATTATTTTAAAAATGTTTTATTTTATAGAAAAACAAATATCCTAATTAGTAAGAGGCTTTTTTCACCCTAGGTGGGCGGCGTTATCCAACCTATCGGGCATCTCCTCCTGTTGGTAGGGTCTTAATAACTATTTTTTTTTCTTACTGAAATCTTTCACTTAGTCAAAAATGAAGCACAACTTAATATAAACAATAGATTTGGACAATCAATGTTAAAAGAGATCAAAATGTTACTACGAAAATATTCAAATTTGCTTAGGTGGGCGGGGCTTACCGCACCTCCACCATTTCTAAAAGCTAAATTTTAATTAAAAATCTAAGAAAAGCAGATAATTTAACATTATGTGTTGCATTTTTCTGCATGCTACTTGTGTCGCAAATATAATTGACATAAAATCTTCAATATCATTAGTGTATCAAAATGAGCCTAAATCATTTCTGTGTTTTAAGTTAGAGTAAAATATAAGGAACGAATTGTAAAAAATGAAAATGGTAAGGTTTTAGAAAAAGCAGTTGTACACACTTAGAGTACCTGTCAAATCCATTTTTTCATTTTTTTGTTTTAAATGTAAAAGAAAATACATAGGTTTTAATTGATCAAAGCAGATGCTTACTTAAGTTATCAAATTCATTTTAAAGCAAAAAAATGAGTTTTGTAATTTAACCAAAAAAAAAAAACAAAAAAAACTGTATTTTTTATTTATTATTATTTTAATTTCAAATTTTAATTATAGACCTAAAATTAAATTCTTAACACTTTTTTGATATCATGACAACTCTTTTTCTTAATAGTTTGAGAACAGAAGTTTTTTTAATATGTGTCCAGCTTTTTAGCGGTCACTGTACAACAACTTCTGCACATCTCTTATAGGCATTTGTTATTACTTTAAATTATTTCCGCATATTTCTAAAACTAAATAAAATAAAAATAAAATCGTCCAAAATAAACGTTGCAATCTAGAACTTTGGGTTGCAGTCACCTTAAGATTTTTTAGGGATATCTCCTCTCTCTACCAGATATACCTAGAATATACTGGTAAAAATTCTATTATCGACAAACCAAAGCAACAAATCCCTAAATTTTTAACTTTTAAAAACAATACCACTGGCGACAACAGCGTAGGTCCAATCCCACACAGTGCTTCATAAAACAAGTAAAAGTGAGCGGTTCGACGCGGCACAGGGGGTCAAAATGTCAGAAAGGTCTTTGGGGGAAAGGTCTTGACCCGGCCCTGACCTCGGGGGCCCTTCTTGCTAGACGGCCCACAATGTTATTTGTTGCAGTTAGTTTACGACGTGAGTTAGTACGGGCCGTGAGAATTTTCGTCAGATAAAAACAAACATTTATTTTTTTTAATTAAAATATATATCTTAGGGTGTGTTACTTATGAGGAGAATAGCCTGCGGTTAGTTATCTAATAGTGTGAAAAATATCCCTAATAGTGGAGTTAAGTCGTTAGTTCTTTGCACAGAGATTTTTTATTGTTTGATATTTGTTATAAAACTTTTTGAATTGAGATGTTTTTTACAATGATCAAAGTTGAACCATTTGAAGAAGATGAAGTTTCAAACGGTGAGTTCTTAACCCATTTTTTTGTATTGTTGGACACGAAAAATAGAAAGACATTATATGCGACTAGTAACAGGGGAGGCATTTATTTTTCAGTCGAAAAAATATAAAATAAGGGAGCTAAGCAATACAATGGTAATACAGGGTTTTTCAAATTCACTACAATTGGAATATTGTTTTCATATCTGGGGCATGGCGTCCCCCACAAACCTAAGCATTCTTGATTCTATTCAAAGAAGAGCTATTCGTCTCATTAATGATCCTTTACTTACAGAAAGGCTTCCCTTTTATAGGTACTTCCATGGGTTCTGGTTTCTAGATTGTGGAACCTGCTGCCCGCGGAGGTCTTTCCTTCCCCCAAATCTTCAAGTATTTAAGTCCCGTGTGAACAAACTCCCTCTTGCCTCGCTTAAGACACCCACGGTACGTTAGTATTTAGGCTTTAAGCCTTCATGGTTTGTCCAAAGATAAAAAAAAACTACTTTGGGCATATTTTAAGGTCAAAATAATTAGTCTTTGGGCCAAAGTTGTTTTGTTTTAACAGAACACCCTGTATATTCAATCACCAATAGAAGGGCCGCCTTTAAAGCCGTAAAAATACCACATTTGGTATATTTAATTTGTCACAGTTTTGGAAATATAGCCATCGTCATGAGTTCGATATTAAAATGACATTTTTTAAATTAAACACTCTGTATATTTTATTACTATTAAAAAATATTTTAAAGACCTTTAAGAATTTACAAATGATTTACTCTAAGAGTTTCGGAAATATGAGCTTCCAAATTTTAGTGCGTATATCTACTATTTTTTAGATTTATCTAGTTATATTTCCAAAACTATAAGAGATAAATATTTCAAATGTGGTATTTTGTTAAACTTTTTTGAAATATCTTTGCAACGGTAATATAATATACAGGGTGTTTCGTTAAAAAAAATCGAATAATGACCATATTTTCGAAACTATTAAAAATAGATATATCAAATGGTACTTTTTATAGCTTTTAAAAAGATGATAATACAATATGCAGGGTGTTTTATTTAAAAAACACCACTGTATTATACCTTTAAAATAAAAGTCCATGGAAAAAACATAGGAACGCCACTGAATTCTACGTAAAAATACTAAAGATTTTCTATTTACATTTTTTTTTCTATCTCCAATATCAAGCAAGTTACAAGTGCCTGGCCAAATTAACAAAATTTTAAAAACACTCTGTATGTTCAAAACGAATCATGTTAGCCGTAAGTAAATTTCATCACCTAATTTGTTTCAAAATGTAAATTCGAGATTGTGCCCTCATATTTGTTCTACCCTGTACAGCAAGGCCTATGGAAACAAATTGTTGCTTGTTTTAAATAAATATTTAAATAACAATTGACTTGCTCACTCGATATTTGCCCAAATGTGCGTTGATGTTCTTAGGTTCTGTACCAACGTGTCCAAAAAAACTGGGACAACTAAATCTACTTTTACCTCTTGCTCTATTAGAATGTAATGTTTTGATTTAGTCAAATCAATGTAATTTTATGACAGCTACGTCAAAAAAATTCCCAATATAAGGAACTCGATTTCTTATACCGGGTAATGCATCGCCGGGCGGGACATAGGAATTCCCATGTAATTTTAATGGGGTCAATTATTGGCTCCCCTAATTATTTTAGAGAAAAAAATCTATTTAAGTTTATTAAAGAGCATGCAAATCTACGTCCATGGTAAAAACTTTAGATTTTTCGGTTAACCCGTTTGCTAGTTAGATGCTAATATATTTTAAAAAATTGTTACATTATTATCGCCTTATATTTATGAACAACAATAAAACTACCAGTTAGCGTGATTTTTTGATAATAATAAAGCACCAAATTTTAAAATGACAACGGTATGTTACGCTAACTTGGAATTTTTATTGTTGTTCATAAATATGAGGCGATAATAATGTAACAATTTTTAAAAATATATTAGAATCTAACTAGCAAACGGGTTAACCGAAAAATCTAAAGTGTCTACCATGTACGTAGATTTGCATGCTCTTCAATAAACTTCAATAGAATTTTTCTCTAAAATAATTAGGGGAGCCAATAATTGACCTCAATAAAAATTACATGGGATTTCCTATGTCCCATCCGGCGATGCATCACCCGGTATACTAAGAGACACTTCTCTACTTGGATTTTAATGTCTCGGTTTTTTGGGCATGATGGTACCTGATGGTACTATTTACAAGTCAGTGTCAGAATTGGATCGTTATACAACGATGACACAATAGTTTGACAAATAGAATTCTCATGTGAAACAGTGTTATCAAAACTGTTTAATAATATCAAATAACAAAAAAACACAATAAAGAAAATTTTAAATATTCACTTAAATAAAGATGTTTCTATTAAATAAAGTAGTTCTCCATGATATTAATTCAAAATTCCCTCAATTACATAAATAAATGGGCATCCGGCGTATAAGAAAATATCTTGTCACATTTTAACTCTCACGGTATTATCTGTCTGATTTAAATATTCATCTGCATTGATAATCTTAAACTAGTTTTAAATTTTATTATTTATTAATATCCTAAGGAAAGGTGGGTAATAAATAATTATGTTGTTATTTAGGATAAAGATATATCCTGCAGATAAACGTACTGGAATGGTTACATTTGCAGTAGATGGACTTAAAAGCAATAATTTTGGTAAACGTATATTTTAAATTAATGTACTATAATAGATGTTTCATTCTGACTAGAGTGGTACTATTATTCCAAAGTTTTTCCAGCAGTTTTTTTATTACCAAAAAAAGTTGCAAATTATTGTTAAGTTTCTATTTTTTCTGTTAGAGCCCTTCCTCTCGAAACTATATTCGCAGTATGTTAGGTGTTTTTATAAAAATTAAAAAAATAGCCCACTTACTAATTGCCTTAAAAATGTTTAAGGTTTATTTATAGCCTAATAAAAAAATTAGAGGAGGCAAGGAGGCTTAGCCTTCCTATTAAATTTAAGGCTAGTCATCGCCAAAGCTTTTGACCAGGTCTGGCATGCCGCACTTCTTAATAAACTTCCCTCCTATGGTCTTTCAACTAAACTCTGTACTTGGCTCTCTAGTTATCTATCTGATCGTCGTATATCAGTTATTGTGGACGGCCATTCTTCAAGCTTTCACCAAGTAAATGCTGGAATCCCTCAGGGCTCAGTTCTGGCACCAACATTGTTTCTTCTTCACATCAACGACCTTCTCTCGTCCACAACTAATTCCATTCATGGTTTTGCCTATTATTGACACAGCAGCAAAACGATACGCCAGCTAAGCTGCGGCAAAAGATATTTTGCTGAGGATATCCATTAAAGATGCTAGGCTGTGGCATTCCTGCGAAACTCCAGAGGCATGACTCAAGCGGCACATCCAGATCCACTGACTGTTTGACCACTAAAGCCTGTGGCCAGGCACGTTGGCTGGCAAGAACTGAGCTGACCCCTCATCTTACGCCTGGGTGCCCTGAACACAGCCATTACAATGCACTTCGCCTCAATATGGGAGACTTTAGACAGCATTGATAACTACTAAAATAATGTTCAATTCAAAAGTTTCTACTAAAGTATCAGTTTGCTCCTGTAGTTCTTCCACTGATTATTTGATGGCGCCCATTACGTGGCATTGTCCCGCACACTCAAATAGCAAACAAGAATTTCAAAATGCTAAATAGAAAAGTTGCCTCATGTAAAGTGGAAAAAGGGGCCGACACTTGCTGTAAATATTGGTTTTGCCGACGATAGTGCCCTTCACTCCAGTTTTCAGGTTCCTGAACCCATTACTAAACCTGACTTGGAAAACAAACGCAGAACGATGCAGATATCTCTTTCGCAGGATCTTAATTTAATATTGGATTGGGGCGCCAAAAATCTCGTTAATTTTAATGCATCCAAAACACAATCATGTTCCTTGTCGCGAAAAGAGCCATCAAATACTCATCCTCTACTTATGAGCGGCTAAGTTTTATAGAGCAAAGACACCTTTAATCTTGTGAGCGTCACATTTGAAAGTAACCTTAACTGGCATAAACACATTGTATCTATAGCCACGGCAGCTTCAAAAAAGCTTGGATTTCTCTTTCGAGCCAAAAGTATTTTTCCCCTTCTAATTTATACACTTTATATGTGTCCCAAATCCGACCTCCCTTGGAATATTGTTCTCATATCTGGGGCATGGCGTCCCCCACAACCCTAAGCATTCTTGATTCTATTCAAAAAGAGCTATTCGTCTCATTAATGATCCTTCACTTACACAAAGGCTTCCCTGTCTTGCACATCGTCGGGCTGTGGGGATTTATCGCTTTTTATAGGTACTTCCATGGCTTCTGCTCTGAAGAATTGTCTAGTATAGTTCCTTCACTTACGGTTCCCAACAGAGAAACTCGTGGTTCCGCGCGTATGCATCCCTATACGGTCCAACTGGACAGGCCCCGAACTTCCCACTTTGTTCGTTCTTTTATCCCTAGAGTTTCTAGGTTGTGGAACCTGCTGCCCGCGGAGGTCTTTCCTTCCCCCAAATCTTCAAGTATTTAAGTCCCGTGTCAACAAACTCCCTCTTACCTCGCTTAAGACACCCACGGTACGTTAGTATTTAGGCTTTTAGCCTTCGTGGTTTGTCCAAAGATAAAAAAATCGCAATACATTTTAAAAATATTGACAAACAATAATTAATATTTTTTAATAAAATGTCTACACTACATAATATGCCCGATTTAACACTATAACTACCTAACAAAGTGCATCAAACAGCCCACGAACTGCGAAAATTTGAATAACGAAGAATCCATCAATCCGAAATATTAAATGCCATTCGTAGCAAGGAAGGCAAGCCTTCGGCCGATACTACCGGCCGCTTTAAAAAACACAGCTTTACGAGCCTAATCAACCAGAGACAAACGTCCAGCTTTTTAATTTTTGTTGCTTAAATTAAACTGCCGGAGGAGGCTAGCCTCCGTTGGTCTTCGTTAGTGCTCGTGTCACTTGTGTGTTTGTTTTTGTTTTAATTTATTTTGAAGAAAAATCGCGAGTAAATGGAAGAGGAGCCATGACGCCAAAATAAAATAATCCATAAGCATTTCCAACACTTTATAAAAAATTAAGGCAGTTTACCTAAAATTTATTAAAGATGAATGATTCTCTAATAAATTTGTGTACTTAAACTGTTATTTTTAGTTTATTCACATTACAAATAAAAAAGCAGTCACACCCCGCTAACTTATGATATTTTTTTTGATTTTTAACTAAAACTCCCTTTTAATGTAACGCCAGTGAAAAACCGTTATTGGTATTTAAAAAAATCAAAAAAAATTAAAAGTCTTTGATTATTGTGTTTGTTGTAGCTTTATTAGAAAAAATCTTATACATACAATTTTGGCCATCAAAAGTCTTTACCTCTGTTTAACATCACTTAGAAAAATAGGGTTCTGTAAGTTTTTGCGAAATTTAATGCAAAGCTATATGCACATTTAAAATAATTGTTTTTAATTACGTCAAGTAAAAAACAAGAATTTTAAACCCAGATATACACCTTTAAAATATGTGTACAAAACTGTGAAACAACACGTATATATGCCTTATTATCTTAAACCCTAAAAATCTTATTAAAATCTCAAGAAGCGATAAACGCTCTTAAGTATTAAAAAAAAACCATTTAAGTTTTTAATTCAGATCGTATCCCGCAAAATATTTATTTAAACCATAAAAGAGCATTTACAAGAACAGAAAATCTGGTTCGTTAACTGATTTTGGTTCAATTTAGTCCTCGAGCTACCTTATTGCGACCAGGAACCATTAAGTCGGTGGCGACCAGAGAGATACAATCTACCGGTGTATAATTGTCTTCGAGTGCTGAAATCAGTTAGGTAATCGTTTATTGGCTGCCGAGCGAGATTTTGTTCCATTGCTGTTTATAATGGATAATTAGAGAAAAAAGAAACTGCGGGACTGAAAAAATAAAAGACAGATACAAAATGGGTTTAAATAGAAACCTGATTTTGGCTATAACTTTTTATTTTACCTATTACTACGTTTATATCGAGATAGTTGATGCTAGCTGGAGTTAAAGCAGCTTTTAAAAGTGGCTTGAAAACGCGCTTGAAAGTGACTTGAATCGTCCAAGTCAAGCCTAAAAATAAGTAGGGTTGACTTCACTGAAGCCGATTAAAATACGATATAAACAATTTAAGCGGGATTAATAAAAAGCCTAACTTCAGATGAATGCTTCCTCGAACGTCATCAGTGTCAATTTCCTATTATGATTTTAACATTTTTATAAAAACTATGAATTGAGAAACTGGTAAATAAACTTTAAAACACGCTTACACAACAACAGCACACCAAACGGGACGAATTAAAAAGTGAGGTTTGTTTTTTTATTTATCTCTACGGCGAAGTTGGATGCAAAACTGGCATGCGTATGACGATGGCCTGAAATGTGCTTGACCTCGATTTTCAATCGACTTTCAAGCCACCGAAATAAACACGTAGACTTGGAATTCCGCTTCAAAGTCACTTTGTTTTTCAAGCCAGCTTCAACTATTCGATATAAACGTAGTGTATATAATGCTTAACATTTATTAATCCAAGGTTAAAAACCTATATTATATTCCGAGTGGGCTGCAAATGTACCCTATTAAAACTATTTTTTATGATTTTAAAAGTTGGTACTTTCTTTTTAACACTGTATAAAATGCAAGAAAAATGTTTTTTTTTTTTTTAAATAAAACTGTCCGCTAATGCTTTTTTCCGACATCCACGGTGTTAAATTTTTAAGAAAAAAATAATCACAGCAGTGATATATTCATGTACATTTGAATTTTGTAACTTTACACTAGGCGCGCGAAAAGTATATGGCTTGTTGAAATTTCTCAGTTTGGGATGGAAAACTTACCCCCTAGGGGCCGGCAAATGGTTTTTGAGATTTAGCAATCAGAACAGTGGGAGTTGTATTATGTTGAATTATGTATTTCTCATTCTGTGCCCAAAAAAAAAAATTTGCCAGCTGAAATTTCCAGTTTGGGGGCGGGAAAATATCCTCTTGGGAGCTTGAAAATCCCGGGTTTGATGTCCCAATCGTGACATTGCTATGAACTTAATTTAAAAGTACATGAAAATGTTATCGTTGTGATTGCTAAGTTAAAAAACTATTTTCCAGACCCTAGGGGGTCATTTTCCCGGTCCCAAAATAAGAATTTTAACAGGCCATAAACTTTTCGCACATAGTGTAAGGTCCAGAATTCAAATGTACTGCTGTAACTGCTACTTCTGAAACACGATTTTCCGACCCCTAAGGGCTCATTTTTCCGGCCGAAACAGGAATTTTACTTGGCCGTAGACCTGTAGATCACAAATCCAGCTTTGGGTTCAGAATACACCTTTGTCCCCGCCTTATCCCGGAAACCATATTTCAGGGTTATAGAAGCCCCTAGGGCCAAATTCAGACGTGTAGGGCCATTTCTGAGCTCGGATTCTGATTCAGCGTCAAATAATACATGGGAATACATATGTCTGATTTTTGTCTATAAACTTTCATTTTTTTTGTGGAGCTGTGTAATCCTTATTGATTTTTTTTTAATTTGGAAAACATTTTAGAGCTTTGATGTTTTTAAAGTATTCAAGTACATTTAGATTACCTTAAAGGAAAAACGTAAATTTTTGCTGTTTTTTGGTTCAGTAAGGCTAAAATTTAAAAGCCCCTTTAGATTAATCTTCCACATCATATTTGCCCTATAAAAAACATCTTAATTTTTATAATTTATTTTCATATCTTCGTTTTGTGTTTAGATTAATCCTAAAATATCTTTCAAACTTTAATAACCTTTTATATATATCTCAATCAAAAAGTTTTATTTTTAAACATTAAAAAAAAAAACATAAAAATTAATTTTTATTTTTAAAAAGTAAAGACGTTTATTATAAGGCGAAAACGATGTGAAACATTAATCCAAAGGGGCATTTAAATTTTAGCCTAATTGAACTAAAAAAACAGTTTTTAAAATAACAAATCTTTAATATTTTTAGAAATTAAACGGCGATAAGGACTATTTAAGACAGTTAATTTAGTTCAATCTAATCTCCGTACGGCGCGCCGTAGGTTGTTTGTTATAGTTTTTTTTTCCAATTTTTTAATAGGAATTTCTGTATTTAAAATATAAAGAAACTTTTATTTTTAAACAAGTTTTTCAAATGATATTTTTTCCTAGGTTCAAAAATAAAAGTAAAAATTTTCTCTTATAGTCATATTAGATTTCAGCTCGAGGTTGTATTGTCTCCCGACGCAAAGTGAAGGGAGACAATAAACCAAGAGCTGAAATCTTAAATTTTTATGTGTATAATACACTATTTTTTTCTGTGATGGGAAAAATGACGACTAATGTTATAAAAAACATATTATTTAAATATATTAAAGTCAGAAAATTAGGTAAAATTTAAAGTTTTAAACTGGTCGGCTGTCGTATTTAAAACAACAATTACTCCTGGCATTAATTACTATGGAAACCTATAGAGAAGCTTTTAAATAACTGTCAATGTAATTTTTTGACATGACTTGATATAAATTAATGAGTTAGAACTAAAAGTGATTATTTAGTAGTTATTTTAAACAATATAAAGTTAAAAAATATCTGATTGTACTTTGGATATAAAGGAAATGTAAGTTTCTGTAATATAATATAATAACATATTCTAAAATTAAATATCTACCTTAAATTTCGTGCATGTTTGTCCGGGAAAAATGTACTCACTTTTTTTCCCACGGGAATTTTGTTTTTAGAGCTCTTATCCACCATATTTTAATGATTAAAAAATAAAGAGAGTGTTCAAAAGAAAACCATATTTTTGTTCATATCTCAAAAAAATATTAAGTTAAAGAAACAATAACTACACCGCTGGACTTTTGTAAGAATATCTACTAACATCAGTTCTAACTTTTTTTGTAAGTTACAATACAACTTAAAAACGAATGGTCAAAAAAAAAAAAATCTTCCTGTATGTACGAGGAGCGCCATTAAAAATCTTTTAGTGGTATTTTTTGTTTTATTAAAATGTAGGAGCACTTTGCAAAATCCACAACTATCCATTTCAAAAAATAAGATATTAAGCTGTAAAATTTTTAAATTGAAAATCCAAAATGCTATATCGGTAAAATCTAGAAATAAATTTTGCATGTTTTCTAAGTTCTTATTGTGTGATTTATCACCATAACTAACCGAAAGATTGATAACAAGATAACTTTTATAATAAACAATTGTGTTGGTTTTATGGTAATTTTCTTTAATTCTTAAAGTTAGTAACTAGTAAAAAATTTACTTTGTTCTCTGACGTCTTCATAAGTGCGTTAAAAAAACTGTTCAAATATAGCATCTTTAACAAATTATAGCTGCTGGCAAGTTGCAGCTTTCTTTTCGCTTTGGTTTGCAGGATGGCGACCGGTCAGCAGCTCCTGCTGGTGCATCCTGCGTGTCCGGTCGGCAGCGAGTGACCGCTCAAGGTAATGCTCTGCTTCCGGTGACCCGCACGTCGTCGTCTTGGGTCCCAAGGAGAATTGGTTTTTACTAGATATATATTTTTATTACTAAATTATAAATATTGGGGTTTTAGTTTAATATACAGGGTGGTTAAACTATGACATACCTTTAAAAGCTCGGAGGCTATAAATATTTTTAAAATAAAGGAATTAATATATAACTTTATTATATATATTAACTAGTAATAATAATAACCTAAAAATAATAAAAAAATAAAAATAAGAAAACAAGTAGGGTAATAACACTAATAACATATTAATATTGATAAAAAACAAAAGCTTTTTATACTTTAATAATGTTACTACCCAACTTCTTTTTTATTTTATTAATTTTAATATTTAACTGAGTTTACTTATGTTTTTTTAATTTTGTTAAATTTTTTTAAATGTTTTGTCAATCAGAAGAGTATTTTATAGAGAATACAAATACAGGGTGTCCCACCGGGAATTGCTGCGATCGATTTCTCGAAAAGTAAGCTTTTAAACATTTTAAAAATTTGGTAACAATATAAGTCAGTGGGGGACATACAACTAAAATATTTTGACATTGAAATTTCTTTAAACTGACTAAAACACTAGTAATCAATAAGTGGTTGGGTCGTTGTTATTTCTAAGAAAATATTAATGGCTGCTATGTCACAGCCAACTTTAATTTACATAAACATTTGGACTAAAAACTTGTAAAAACAGATTTTATTAAAAAGACAAAAGATAGGTATTGGCCACCTATACATCATTTGAAAGAGTATTTTATTTGTCATCATGTGACGTAAAAAAATACAGGGTGTTCCATTTAAAATAAGAGAGATATGGTTATTTGATTTTCTGAAAATTGAAATTTTTGATCACCCTGTACAATATTTAATCTTGATTTGACCTAGGTAAGGATATGGCAGACTTTTTCTAATCTTGTTACACATTTTAAAGTTTAAAGTGTTAAAGTAAAATCAATTTAATTTACCTCATTTTTTCAAAAAATCAAATATCACACAAACGAATAAAATTAGACAATTTAGTACTATAAACAAAACTCTGGCTATTTTTAAAGTAGAATCTAAAACCGTCAGTTAAACGAGTTTTTATTGTACCAAAAGCTAAAAATAACTCGGTGAGTCCTAGCTAGCCAGATCGCACCAAACTTCTCATCATTCTGGGGTATTGATCAGACAAATAATAAAATCGTTGGGCACTTGATATTTCTATCATAATAGTTACTTTGGCGATGCTTCGCTCAACGGTTTTATTATTTGTCTGATCAATACTCCAGATTGATGAGAAGATTGGTGCGATCTGCTAAGCTAGAATTATTTTTAGCTTTTAGTACAATATAAACCGTTTAACATAAAAAAATACATAATTTATAAAGGTATAAAAACGTAAAGGGAATTATGTATATTTCCGTCCTATCGGAGAAAAGTTTTTTTGTAAAAAAATTATTATGTTTGGGTGTTAAAATTTATTTTGCAGATACACGCTGTTTAAAAGAGCTGTATTACAAATGGTAGGTACCGCTTAAACAGTTTTATGAAAATAATAAAAAAATTAAAAATCCCATAAAATACAAAAGAAAAATAACTTGCCGATTAACTATTAGTTTCGCTAACCGATGAGGCGAATCAGTCATTATTACT
The DNA here is from genome assembly GCA_014170235.1 of Listronotus bonariensis. Classification (NCBI taxonomy): domain Eukaryota; kingdom Metazoa; phylum Arthropoda; class Insecta; order Coleoptera; family Curculionidae; genus Listronotus; species Listronotus bonariensis. The sequence continues at coordinate 147,806 of JACEGR010000885.1, read as the reverse complement.
TTCGATAAAGATGCAATTCGTTGTCCATCTGTTGAAATTAAAATGTATTTACAGTTTTTACCGAAGAAGGAGCATTATTTCTTGTTAATAGCAAAGATGTAAAGAATGCAGTAATTAGCGAAAAGGTCGCAAGGTCTCTGCATCTGCAGGAGCCAAGAACCTGCTGTCGCTGGACTCCTGCGTAGCCACCGGTAGTACTAAATTAAAAACAGAAAATAAATAAGCGGGAATTTATGAAAATATATAGCTGTCTCCATTTAAAAAATGTTATCACATAACTGCTGGTATAAAGAGGCTCAATTTATGAGTGTCATACTAATTTTAAGACGTTTTAAATTTGTCGTCTTAGCGAGACTTATTTTGATAGACAACGGATAAAAATTAAAAAATATTTTTTCTATCTTTGTGACATCTCACAAAGCCTTATGCTTAAATACCAAAGTACCGTGAGTGCCGGGTTATTGGATGTTTAACCCATTTTTTACCCTGTTCCGTCAACGTTATCCAAGCACTGAAACATACAGTTTTGCATTTTACAGCACCTTTTAGATAAGGCGGTAGTGCCACCACGGACGTTATTTTTTTAAAATAACTACTACCTAGAATTGGCAGAATACTACACAGAGGCTTTGCCATTACCATCTGTGAGGTGACGAGCTATTAAAAATCCGTGAAAGGAACCGAGATTCGAACCCGGATCGCTGCGGTGAGAGAGCTGATACGTTAGGTACACCATGCTCGCCATCGCCATATGTATCTAAATTAGTGTCCGACTAACGACTAAAATGACATCTTTGATCATATTTTTGTCCTTATCAAAAAACAGCAGAAAGTTTTGTATATTAGTACCGAAAACAAACTATACTTTGGTCATTATAAATCTATATTAATGTATAAAGTGGTAAAGTTTGTAACTTTGTTTGTGGGTGTGTGGGTTTGTTTGTTTGTAGCTGCTAATCTTTAGAAGTACTAAACCTATCATAAAAATTCTTTTAGAATCAGATAGCTACACTATTCAGGAGTGTTATAGGGTATATTTTATTATGATTTAACAAAAGTTCAGATATTAACGCCCAACGAAGTGGGCACGGGTCAGCTATCTTAGATAAACTATAACTAAAATTCGATATTGACGTTAATATTCTTAACGGATTTTGATGCGGTTTTTTATTTTAATGGATAAAGTGATTCTTGAGAAAGGTTGATGTGTATAATAATATATAAAAAAAAACATATACAGAGTATTTAAAAAATGGTTTACATTTAGAATTCGATATTACTCAACGGATTTTGGTGCGGTTTTTAATAGATATATTAATTCAAGAGGAAGGTTTATATGTATAATAATATAAAAAAACTTATACAGAGTGTTTAAAAAGATAGTTTACATTTAAAACTCGATATTACTCAACGAATTTTAACGCGGTTTTTTAATAGATAAAGTGATTCAACAGAAAGGTTTATATGTATAATAATATAAAAAACATGTACAGAGTGTTTAAAAAAATAGTTTATATTTAAAATTCGATATTGACGTTACTATTATCAACGGATTTTGATGCGTTTTTTTAAATAGATAAAGTGATTCAAGAGAAAGGTTTATATGTAAAATACTATCAAAAAAAAAACATATAAAGAGTGTTTACAAAAAAATAACTTTAAAATTTGATATTTACGTTACTATTGCAATTGAAAAAAAAATAGAATTGCCACACAGGGTGGGTCAAAAAGATGTTATATTAAACAACCCTTAGAACTAAAATGCATTCTAAATATGTTAGTATACCATCTAAAGGTTTACCAAATTGCTTAAATATAAATATTTGCAAAATAATTATTAATATTTAAAAAATATGATACAGGGAGTACTAAAAATGTTTTATTAAGTTTCTTATCACTATTCAACGGATTTTGATGCGTTTTTTTTAAATAGATAGAGAGATTTAAAGAGGAAGGTTTATATGTATATAATATTACTCAAAATATTTACGGTATAGGAAAGGGGAATTGTTTTACTCCGAATATAACGCGTAAGAAACCGCGAAACCAATTAAATAGATTTTTTATTCAGGTGTTTTTCTCAATTTATAGTGAACATGGTATAAGTATTATAATTAAGAAGTGTTCATACAAAAAAGACATGTCCATTTACAAATATTTTAAGAAAAATCGGAAAAAACGTTTGACATTAAAAATTTTAAAAGTAAAATTCTAAATGTGTTTAATTATAAGTCTTTGTGGACCTAGAAATATATTACGTAATAATTCTTATAAGAAAAAAATCTTTTTGGACATGTCTACTTTAGTCTGAACATTGACTGTTTTATCATGCGCTGTGTAGAGCCACATAATGTTTACATTTTTTTCTTTGCCTCCACTTTCCACCGATAGGTCCCTCATATAAAAAGAAACTTTCAATTTTAGAATTTGCGAAAAAAGTTTATTCAAAGGCGAATTATCTTTTGTTTTTTTTTGTGTATTTAATCAAAGGAGGGGTCGATGAGGTCGAATTATTGCCCAGCCTCTTAACGCGACTTATATTTTATTTTATAGTACACTTTATGACTAATACACAAAATAATATTTTAGGTTAAAAATCTGTTTTTAAGAGTATATTGATACAAACTTATTTTTATTTTTCATTTTAGTACCAAAAGCAATTGGATAAGAAGAAATAATAGAAGCTTTAGATGAATTAAGTATGTTTTAATATGTTTTCAACATTTTGAATGATTAAAATAGTAATTATTTAAAAAATAATAAGGATCAGCTGAGTCTCGCGCGAGAGTAATTTATGTTTATTAAGTAGAAGTGCACAATGAACCAAATCAAAATAGTGTTTAAATGTAAGCTTAATGGGAGTTCTATTCATAGAAGTCACATAAATGTGGTTCACAAAACGCTTTTAGGTAAAATTTCTTTTAAACTATTAAAAAAACGTCAAAAACATACGAAAATACCGAAACACCCTCTTTTTGAGTTTAAATATCTGACACTTACTGTATGAATTAATTCGTAAATCTTACAAAAAAAAGAAAAATATACATCCTGAACTAATCATAAAATCATGACAATATTTTGAAATTGAATTTTGATTTTTCGAGTGTGTGGGCGGAAAAATCTTCGATTATCGACTCTCCTCCTTTCATCGACTAATTCTTAATTTTTAAGATTAACACTTTTTTTAAAACTATAGCCAGTTGAAGTTTGTTTACTCCACATTTTTTTTATGGAAAATATTCAGATGGCTCTTTTAGCGATATTTCGGATTTATCAAAATTTGATCAAATTTACGAAAAAAATATGAACAGGGGTTCCAATTTGAAATTTGGTATTCCTTTCTGGAGAGAGAGGAAGAGGTTTTCCAAAAATCAACCGTTTACAAATTTTCAAAATTTTCTTCACCAAAGTATTCCTCTTAAGGCCACTAGAATCTGGTATAAATTTGGAGTGGGACCCATTTCCCAGTTTTTATATATAGTAATTTGAAAATATTTTCTACGCCAGTGGCTACAAATATGTCAATCGATAAAATTACACCTAAAGAGAAAAAAGTCTATGTATCTTATATGCCAAAAACGGGGAACAGACTATGTGACTTATTGTACCACAGGTTGTACAACTTAAGTTGATTCGACCATGGAGTCGATAACGCATACTCTGTACCAGGGTATACACGATCATGCAAAACTGTCACATCTGTCAAAAAAGCCAAAGCTAACGCGCAAATTTGACCGTGTGTATTAAAAAACTGCTACATCTGGCTTGGCATGCGACTCGATATCCGAGTTTGGTTTTTCGTAACGCGCGTCGTGCAAACTTGTGCATGTGTAGGACACGTCAGTTTACGGGGTTATATTGTTGGTTTTGAGTTAACAAAATGGCTCTTTGGCGCCAGGAAGATGTATTGAGTGATTTTATAGATATGTACCAAGGTTATCCATGCTTTTGAAAAGTTAAAAGTAATTAAAACATTGACAAAAACAAAAACAAACTTTGCGCTGAATCACGCTTATGTTTAAGTTGATCACGCCACCAGCTGCCAAAACTGATGCAGAACTGACAGGTACATCTGAATCGTGTGTATCAAAGGCTTCATTTGACATTTGCTTTCATGCAAGTGCGTTTCAGGTTTGCATGACTGTGCATGTGTACCACGGTTATGGACCGTATAAGGTTAAAATAAAACGTAAATATTGGTATCACATGTAAAATCCAATTTTGGAGTTTTTTTGAAAATATTTAAAGTTCTACAGACCGAATAATAAGCAAGTTATAGCTTAATTACATCGCGGAAGCCACTGAGGCGTGAATATGCAAATTGTACATGTTTATTTAAAGCTAAACTCAGATTAAGTTGGTCTTCCGTAATTTAACGTAGCTCTAAAGAAATTAATTGATAGATTATGTAAATAAGGTGAATATTCCCAGCCAAACTTAGACTTATACCACAATTAAGGTATCCATATTACTGACAGTGAAATGATTACTTATTTATTTTTGTTGATGGTTGACTCTTGTAAGAAAAACGAGATTTGAGATGGTTTCCTTTAACTTTATAAGCAGAGGATGTTTTTACAAAAACCTTAGAAATTTGTCAGAGTTTTTCAAAGAACAAGTCTTATAACTGTTTTGTGATTCTCGAATTGAGAAGCTAATGGCAGAATAAAAAGCGTGAATTATATAAATGATATGTTAATAGGTTTAATATTCCCAGGCATCTTGGAATTTGTATTTCCGATAATTTATCTACCGTAACAAAAATATTATATTTATTGTTGTTGTTAGCATTTAACAAGAAAACAAGCGGTAAGATGTTTTACCTATCTCTCTACCTATTTTGCAGCATTCCGGAAAAATATGCTGCTAAACCAAATTTTTTAAAGCTCTTGATAAAATATGTAAACTGTGGTTATTTTTATATTAAACGAGTCATGTTAATACCATCTTTATTTTAGTTTTTTTACCCTCTCTGATATTATTATATTTGTGATTTTTCTTCAGTATTATAACATGCTGAATTTAGATATAAACTCGGTTTATAGAAATATAGTAAATCCCATTGATTAAAAAAGAGATGAAGAATATTTGCCCACACAAAGGCGACATATTGTCTATAGCTCATCGGTAGCAACTGTTTTGCATTAAGCTTTAATTTCTCCTTATAAAACTTTTTTATTATTAGGAAAACGGCTGTTCTACGGATGGATTCAAAATGTTTAAACCTTTAGGTATACCATTCTTTAGGCATGGAACATGTTAAAAAAGATAGCAAGGGAATTTCTGAGAAAAACCATTTACATTGTATCAATGAGGGATCAGCTGTTATAACGTGTCTCTAAATGGTGCGGAAAACTACTCTACTACTCTACCACAAATTCCTGGGGCCAAGATACAGTGTGGGCCAAATTAAACTTGCACACTTTTTAACTAACAATAAATGTTTATTTTTGAGCCTATCTTTTTTATTTTTAAAGGGCTAATGGGTAGATGTGTTCTTTTTAGGTCTGTCAATTTTGGTCAAACAGATTTAAACTGAAATGGTCTTACGGGATTTTTTCCAAAATACTGTATTTAACCTCAGTGCAAAAGAAATCGGATTTACCTAGAATTGAGCTTATGCGTTTTTCTTGTAGACAAACTAAGGAAAATGATTCAGTGAAAGCGAATCTGTTAACAATTTAGGGAATCAGTAATAAGGATTATTCTTGATAAATGATGCGCCCCATAAAGCATGCATTTCTCTCGGTTTTAATAGAGAACTTTTTTAGTGTCTTTTAAAAATCAAAAATATGGGGTAACCATGATTCCTGAGTTGGATGCTAACACATCTTAACAGTAAATTAGTTAGAATTAAACGTTAATACGTTGTAGATACATTCAATTTTGATTAGTTGGTTTATTTATTCTTGGCTCTGGTCCCTTTCGGTCTAATATTTCAATTTATAAACAAAGGTTCATTAGCACTTGGTTGAAATTATTTTAATCCAATAAAATAAAATCTTAACAAGACGCCAGAAGGGAACTGGGCCAATGGTTGCGTGTCAAAAATGTGGTAAATAGTTTACCAAAAATGTGGTTAGTTTACTTAAAAACTTATTGATAAACTTGTTAGAAAACTTTTATTATATTGTGTTAGAGCAGAATAGTTCCTCATACATACTACCCCCAGTCTACCCCGTGGCCTAGTGGACAGAGCTTTGATCTTCGAAGCCAGAAGTCGGCAGTTCGATTCCCAGCAAGGGAGACATATTTAGGTAGTAGTTATTTAAAAATAACGATTGGGTGGCACTACCGCGTTGTCTAAAAGGTGCTGTGAAATGTAACTGCATGTTTTAGTGCTTGGACAACGTTGACGGAACAGGGGAACGATGGGTTAAACATCTAATAACCCGACACCCACGGTACTCTGGTATTTAGGCATAGACCTTCGTGGGATGTCAAAAAAAAGATAAAAAAATAATATATAAAAATTTTAATTTTCTGAAAATGTTAAATAAATTTTTTGGTTTTATTCTGGAGAAAAGCTAAATAATATTTTGTTTAAATTTAATCTTCCAGAAAACAAATAAAGCATAAAATAAAATAACGAAGGTCTGTCACTCACGGGCTTTTGGACTAATAGCTTTAGCGTACTAACTAATAAAATAAGGTATAGTTAAGACCATATTTATTTCATTCTGAAAGCGATACCGCCAAGTACACCAAAAATGATAAAGCAACCTTTTCGAAAGTACATAGCCTCTGACAGAGCCTGATTACATATTTTTTAGATAAATAAATAAAAATATTGCGAAAACACGTATCCTCTTATTTTGTCTCTGGCGTACCATAAAACCTAAACGCGTGGCGTAGTTGTCGGGTTAAGTATTTTTTGCTGCAATAAATCATTTTTCACAAAAGGGTTTATTTGCTTTATCATTTTTTGTGTACTTGGCGGCATCACTTTCAGAATGAAATAAATATGGGTCTAACTATACCTGTTACAAATAAGGCCTATGCTCACAAAAAGGCCCGTAGTGCCTAAAAGCTGATGAACATATATGCATGTACAAAAATACTTTACACATCCATAAATGACAGCCAAACAGGTTTGGTTTATTGCGCGTTATTAATTTATTGTAACTTCAAATAAATTTTAATACGTTATTTCTTAAAGTTTTGTTTCAAGTAATGTATTCGCCCATAGGGAATTCAAATTAGGAAGCAGCAGTGTTGCAATTCGGTCAATCAGCTGAAAAATTATCAAAAGTGTCGAAAATATTTACCATATTTACAGAAATTTACGATTCTGGGTTTGTGTCTCCACTAGAAGCAAAAGCACTTTAAAAAACAAGGCATTAATTTTCAGACAAAATATTAGTCATCATAGTATAAAAACCTAAATAAAATAAAGAGTAGTTACCAGCTAACGTTCCGCGTAATTTTTTATAAAGTGACAAAACGTAAGTTCTTGAATATTTACACTTAAACTGCAGACATAACAAATCCGACTTTGCACCTTTTGCTTCGTGCCAGGATTTTTTCCGGAATCTATAATGATAACCACCAAAATAATTAGCACAAATTGTAGACTTATTATTCTTGTATTTTTTATTGCATTTATTCAATAAATTATAAAAATTATTTAAAAAACACAATATTAACTGACACAACAACAAGAAAAACTAGACTATCTCAATTGTCATGAACTCTTATAGTAGTCCAAAATTATGCCAATGAGGGATTTTTAACAATGTTGCAAGCCTAATTTTACTAATCTATAGTAGTTGCTTACAAAATTTTAGTGAAGTATTCAAAGTGGTTTAACAGAAAATATAAATAAATAATAGTTTAAAAAACTAAAAAACCCGCTTTTATATGCAACTGAACTAAAAATTAGAAAATAAATTTTCATTACAAGGGGTTTGTATTACAGTAATAAAAGGTCAAACAATGAATCATAATTATATACCTCAAAATAGAATTATAATAAAATTTAAGATAATAACAGAATAATTCACTTCAGAGTAAAAAGCGTGGGGTGCATTTTACTATTTTTTCATAACTTTTCCCTCATAGATATTTACAAATGAAATAATTATAACATTTAATATATTAAGCACCCCACGCTTTTATTCTGAAGTGAATTATTTTGTTATTATCTTAAATTTTATTATAATTCTATTTTAAGGTATATAATTATGATTCATTGTTTGACCTTTATTACTGTTTCCATCGGCTGAAGTAATCGTGCTTGGCGACTTCAATGTCCATAATAAGGATTGGCTGGGCTCTTCAAAAACTGACCCCCAAGGCAGAGCAGCCGAAATCTTCGCAGTCAGTAACTCTCTTACCAACCTTATTATGAAACCCACCTACTTTCCTAGAGTCCCAAATCATAGTTCAAATCCCCTAGATCTCTTTCTTACTACAAACCCCGAACTCTATGAAACATCTGTCACAGCACCCCTAGGTCGCTCAGATCATGGCTTAGCTATATCTTACCCTGCACATCCCGAGGTAAATGAATACATGCCACCACGCACCGTATGGCACTACAACTCAGCCGACTGGGATGGCCTAAAGGACTTCTTCGCCACTTACCCCTGGAATTCCATCTGCTTTTCTTCTCGTGATCCTTCCCAAATTTGCAATCAACTTACTGAATCAATTCAATTGGGCATTGAAACCTATATTCCACACACCATCAAAAACCCCAAAAATCCAGTAACAAACCCTGGTTTTCCAAATCTTGTGAAAAAGCCAGAACTTTAAAAGTTCAGGCTCACAAGAACTTTCTACAGGATCCTAGTCCAGAAAACCGACAGGCCAGCATTGAAGCAAGAAACTACTACAATCAAACAATTTCTGAAGCCAAAGACTCCTTCGACAATCGTATCAAAAACAAAGTTCTTTCTTGCTCAAATGGTAGCAAATCCTTCTGGTCCTTTGCGAAAAACATAAGTAGGAATTTTGTGCCAGTTCTTTTCCACCACTAACTTTGGAAGATGAAATTATTTCTACTGCTAAAGGGAAGGCAGAACTATTTGCCAAACAATTTGCTGCCAATTCAACCCTTGACCCTCGTAAATTATCCAATTCCAACGATTACCCCAGTTCCTCATAAAATGCCCGATATTATTTTTAAAGTAAAACACATTAAGCGTATCCTTTCCTCCCTTAACACCAAGAAATCGTCTGGGCTGGACGGCATACCAGCAATCGTTTTAAAAAAATGTGCTCCAAAACTTGCACCAATCTTAACTCGGCTCTTTCGAATTTCTTACGACACAGGTATCTTTCCGGAGAGCTGGAAGGCTGCACGTGTTCAACCTATTCCCAAGAAAGGATCTAAATCGCTTCCATCTAACTATAGACCAATTTCAATTCTCTCAGTTCTTTGTAAAGTAATGGAAAAATTAATTAATTTACAAATTCTTAAGTACTTGGAAAAACACAAAATTTTGCACGACAGGCAGTATGGATTTCGCCACAAAAGATCTACAGCAGATCTTCTTTCCTTCGTATCACACTGTTGGAATAAGTCTCTTGAGTTTCTAGGTGAGTCCCAGATCGTTGCTCTTGATATATCCAAAGCTTTTGACCAGGTCTGGCATGCAGCACTTCTTAATAAACTTCCCTCCTATGGTCTTTCAACTAAACTCTGTACTTGGCTCTCTAGTTATCTATCTGATCGACGTATATCAGTTATTGTGGACGGCCATTCTTCAAGCTTTCACTAAATAAATGCTGGAGTCCCTCAGGGCTCAGTTCTGGCACCAACATTGTTTCTTCTTCACATCAACGACCTTCTCTCGTCCACAACTAATTCCATTCATAGTTTCGCCGACGATAGTACCCTTCACTCCAGTTTTCAGGTTCCTAAACCCATCACTAAACCTGACTTGGAAAATAAACGCAGAGCGATGCAGATATCTCTTTCTCAGGATCTTAATTTAATATTGGATTGGGGCGCCAAAAATCTCGTCCATTTTAATGCATCCAAAACACAGTCATGTTCCTTGTCGCGAAAAGAGTCATCAAATACTTATCCTCTACTTATGAGCGGCCAAGTTCTACAGAGCAAAGACACCTTCAATCTCTTGGGCGTCACATTTGAAAGTAACCTTAACAGGCATAAACACATTGTATCTATAGCCACGGCAGCTTCAAAAAAGCTTGGATTTCTCTTTCGAGCTAAAAGTATTTTTCCGCTTCTAATTTATACACTTTATATGTTTCCCAAATCCGACCTCCCTTGGAATATTGTTCTCATATCTGGGGCATGGCGTCCCCAACAACCCTGAGCATTCTTGATTCTATTCAAAGAAGAGCTGTTCGTCTCATTAATGATCCATCACTTACAGAAAGGCTTCCCTCTCTTGCCCATCGTCGGGCTGTGGGCGATTTATCGCTTTTTATAGGTACTTCCATGGCTTCTGCTCTGAAGAATTGACCAGTATAGTTCCTCCACTCACGGTTCCCAACAGAGAAACTCGTGGTTCCGCGCATATGCATCCCTATACGGTCCAACTGGACAGGCCCCGAACTTCTCACTTTGTTCGTTCTTTTATCCCTAGAGTTTCTAGATTGTGGAACCTGCTGCCCGCGGAGGTCTTTCCCTTCCCCCAAATCTTCAAGTATTTAAGTCCCGTGTCAACAAACTCCCTCTTACCTCGCTTAAGACACCCACGGTACGTTAGTATTTAGGCTTTTAGCCTTCGTGGTTTGTCCAAAGATAAAAAAAAAAAAAAAACTGTAATACAAACTCTTTGTAATGAAAAATTATTTTCTAATTTTTAGTTCAGTTGCATATAAAAGCGTGTTTTTTAGTTTTTTTAACTATTATTTATTTTTCATTTTTGGTTCGATATATCAATTAGTTTTCTGCGGACATGTGATATTGAAATGTTTCACAAACTATTTCGTAATCTAATCATTTCATTTAAAGCTTCACTGTTGCATGGGGTTTCAGAACGCAACTACTCCGAACAAGTTTCTGTCAGCCTTATGCTGAGAGTACGTTCGAAACTGCACGCATGCACAGATCGCGCACTAGTTCTTTCTCTGTTACTCTCCAACATCCTACATCTATAAAGGAATTTATTTATTCTGGCGATCCTAATCAGGATAACGGGATACTGTTTGCAGATTATTGCATTGTTATGGGTCCTTGATACGTGTGCAAAGTTTTAAAGAAATTGAATCGCTGGAAGTTGGTGAAAATTAAGCTTAAAGATTCCGTTACATACATACATGCAATCCAAGCTAATAATAAAAAAATATATATAAAAAAGCATGTTAAAAAATAAAAAAGCGTGTTAAAAACGTATTTCTTTAATACCAAAGGTACTAAATATTGTAACAATACATAACTGCAAATAAAAGATAAAAAGATGTATAGATAAAATAATAAAATGCAATTGAATAGCACTAGCTTAGAGGTAAAGTGCAAACAGTTGTTCTTCTGCTTCGTACCATTATGTTCTCTTGCAATAGTTTGCCATAATGGCAGCGAAATGTTAATCGCTAGATAATTGCTAAGATAGTTCTAATACCACCTAATCGGATGACACAAGAGTAGATCGTATTGTAGATAGCAGGTAAGATAATGGCGCTTTTAAGTCTATGCTTGAGAAATCCAATGGAAAAATGGTATATTAAGTAGAATTAGAATTTATATAAGAGGTAATTTTTACAGGATGTTACTGTTTTATTAAACAATTGGGCAAGGCTAAAAGTACAAGGACTAGGTAGCATATTCGATTTTCTAAAATATTTGATTTACTAATTTATACAAAGTCTGTAACAATGTTCTTGAAATGGTTTCTATATTATAGAAAAGGTAGTTTAATCTTTTTGATTTACTTACCATTTTTGGCACAATGTTTAAAATGGCATATAAAACATTAGGATGAACTTGTCCGACAAAAAAGTTACTCGTTCGCTCAGTCCGACAACCGAAACATTTGACATTGACAAGCTGGGTTAAAGCGCCGGTTCCATATATGGTGGTATGAATATTCGAGGTAGACTCATCAAAAGGAACCCCTTTAAAAAAGTTTTAAAAGAGTTCTTGTCATAAAGTCCATTTTATTACTTGCCCGCTGACCCATTTTATTTTTTTTATATCGTAAATATGCTTCATTCATTGAACTTTCTTATTATTTGTCAACATTATTTATAATATTAAGGGGATAATTTATGATTAACCTATCTATCATTTTAAATAAATTTAATATTCGCACAATCTTTAAAACACAAAACACTATCAGATCTCAATTAACAAAAACAAAACCATACAACTTAAATAAAAATACAAAAAGTGTCATTTATAAAATATCTTGCGAATGCAATAAGTTTTATATAGGTGAAACTTGTAGACCATTAGCCAAACGCATAAAAGAACACAGATCATACATTAAAAACACAGAATTACATAAATCAAAAATCTGCCAACACGCATTTGAAAACAATCATAGAATAAACTGGGATGCTTCGAGCATTTTAGCAAAAACTTGTTCTAAAAACGCAAAATCAAAGAAAGTGCGTATATATTATTAAATAAAGATAATTGGGTAGCATCAATTTCAGTTAATTTAAATAACACTTGGTTGTCTTTGCTTGATAATGAAGTATCTTCAAGAAGACTAAAAATTAACTAACTATTCACCTTTTTGTAAAATAAATAATAAATACACCAGCAACCAGTTATCTATGTCACTATGACACTATAACCAAACAAACATATTTTGACATTTAATGTCAAAGATTTCAGAATATTCCAAAAAAAAGATAAAAATTTTAAATTTTAAAACATTAATAATAGTTAATTTTTATTTTTATTCCATTTATCTTGATAACGGTGGCAGATTTGGCACCGAAACGTCGATTTTTAATTATCTTTTTACTTGTTTAAATTTTTTTGGTTTTTTAGGACTTTTAATTTTATTTTTGGCGTGTACCCAAATAAATATCATCCATTAACTAAAAGAATATTTCAAAAAAGGAAAACGGTACGCTACTTACTGTGTAAATGTGTGCAAATTTTTTGTATTTTCTTAAGATTATGCACAGTGCCCTATGGAACACCGAATTCTACCGCTTTTTTCTCACTAAGGATATTATTAACTTTTACACGTTGAAATCTACCAACCAAATACGAATTCAATACTGTACCTCTAACACCAATGTCATACAATCTATACAATAAAATTCGGTGATCCACAGTATCAAAGGCTTTTTTAGGTCCAAGAACTCAGCAAGCGGTTTTAAGTTATTATTAAGACAATCAATTAAAAATTTAGATACATCATAAAGTGCATTCAAAGTGCTAACACCTTCTTTAAAACCATACTGACACTTAGATATAATCTTATTTTGCAACCGAAAGTTCCATAGTCTGAATTTTATACATTTTTCAACAATTTTATTAATTATACTTGACAAGGCTATCGTTCGAAAACTATTTACATCTGTCTTATTACCACAGGGTATGATCACTGATTGCTTAAGAACATCAGGATATACATCAGAAACAAATATTAGATCTGTAATATATTGTAGTGGTTTAATAAGGAACAAGTGGTTTGATTTTATATTATCTGGTGTAATCTTGTCATCGCTGCAAGAAACATTGTTATATTATTATATTTATTCCTAAATACATTTTTTGGAACTTTATCAATATTTTTAGCCAATTTTTTACCCACAGAACTAAAAAAATTGGTAAACCCATTTGCTATTTGGTGACTATCTATCAAGGTGTCACCTGGATCATTCTTAACTACATTAATTGTATTAGGAATCTCAAAATCATTGGAAGCTTCCTTTATAAGTTTCCAAATATTTTTGGATTATACTGATTTTCATTTATTTTAGTTTTGTAGTAAGCCACCTTAACTCTTGTAATGGTCTTTTGTAACACATTTCTGTAATTAATAAAATCTTGTTTTGCCTGATCATTATTTGGGTTTAACGTAGCGAACCTTTAAGTTTGTCTCTCTTACGTATGTTGATAACCAGGTTCATATTTATTTATTTTGCTTTCATTATAAAATATATATTCTTAATACTTTTCCAAAAGTTATTTATTTCCTTTTTTAAAACAACAAACTCACATTCTTTCGTTGACCCTTTTGGTCATACATTCAAAAAACCCGAATTTCAAGCTTTCAAAACCAGCGGGTCACCGATTCGACGATACCTTGAACCTTGTCTGTGACCCAGGGACATATTTCCTAATTGGCGGCTTCGCCTGCTTCTTTTGAACCATCTTCGGTTCTCCGGTGGTTCTTATCTTGAAAAGATCTCAAAGAAAGAGAGAGAGAGAATTCGGCTGCTGCCTGATGACCACCGGATATGGGCCCGTTAAGGCCGGTCGGTACAAAAATAAACGAAGAAGCGATCGTTGGAGCGGCGGGCGATTTGTTGAGGTCATCGGTCATGGGATGCCTCTCAAGTCAGGTGTATGAAAACTTTATTTTATGTACCTACCAAATTATTTTTTAATTTACTTTTGGGACTGCGGTAATTTATGTTTCGGGTATCAAGAAAGTTAATACGGAATTATATTTTATTCTTTTCCGTTTTTACATGTTAAATGTAAATTAATTTTTTTTTATAATTATGATTTTTTAGAACATGATTGTATCATGAGGAGTTACGAAGCCAATTTTTTGACTCAGCCTGTACATAAAAAGAACCTAAAATAACCATATTATGATATTGTACAGACATTTTTCGTTTTCACGATACAGGGTGTAAACATTTAAAAACCTAAAAATTTCGAAAACAGTGACACTGAAAAAAAAAAAATTAGACAATATACATAATACATATAAACCTTATTTAGATAGGTATTTATTGTTGTCGTTACATGTTGTAGCTACATCTTTATTACACGAATCAACATTATTATTTAAAGTAATCAGTTGTAGGCGAAATATTTTGACTGATGTAATATTAACGAAATAAAGAAGATCATGCTCTTAGTGGCGTTAGCAATATATAGGGTAAATGAAGGACTCTCTTGCACCACTATCTTCTTATTTTAGTTGTTAGTGATTAAAGAAAGACGGACATGTTTCGACTAGATAAATAGCCATCTTCAGCGTCATATACAATTTATCCTTAATTAACCCGTTTAAAATTTTTTAGGAATTAACATTATAGGGTAAAATTTTTACATATTACTGAAATTTTTTCTACTGTTGTGCATCTCTATATTCTATTATTATATATGTATACATATATACATATATATATTCTATATATATATATATATATATATATATATATATATATATATATAAACAATCGGATTTCGACTGTCTCGCGACTTTGTCGTTTGACCGAAGGTGTTTCCAGAGTGGCGGCTTTGCCTTTATTAGAATGTCCTTAAAGCAATATTTTAACAAATCTCTTGTGGTAACTTTCACAACTGATGAGCCGAATCGAAGGCGAAAAGAGCTAAGCGAATATCTTCCCCAGCAGAACTGGGTATTTGAGTTTATATTTCAGAAAACGCACTGGCGAAAAGCCCGAACACTTTCTGCTGGAAAAGAAGGGTAGCATTAGCTTTCGACCTTCAGGTTCTCTTCAGTAGGACAAAGGAGTCCTAGAGCTATGTATTGTTCGTTTTTTCGAAGCAAAAGCAGAGTTTGATTCAAAGCAAAAGTCAAAATTCGACAAAAGCAGAATCTTTCTCAAAGCAAAAGCTGAGATGATTTCTTCTTTGCATAAAGCATTAGACCAAACTAAATTTCTGGCACCAAACGATCGGATTTCGACTGTTTCGCGACTTTGTCGTTTGACCGAAGGTGTTTCCAGAGGGGCGGCCTCGCATCTTTGCCTTAATAAACTCAAATACCCAGTTCTGCTGGGGAAGATATTCGCTTAGCTCCTTTCGCCTTCGATTCGGCTCATCAGTTGTGGAAGTTACTTATTGTCTATTTATAAAGGTGTCTCTAAAAGGTCTGTACAAAATGCTACTATAAAGTCCTTTGACCAAATACGACGATCTAACGCAATTTACCTTAGTCGACAAATTGATCGCTTCCAAGATACAGGGTGTCAAAGTTTTTATTTTATTTTGGATATCTTTAAATATTTTACTTATTATGAAACATTTTGCCACAAAATTCAGTGTTGGAAGGTTTTTAGGATGAATAATCGTACCATGCTAACTTTTTGTTGAAACATGTAGAGGGAGCCACCTGCAGTCTATTGCTTAGGTTCAAAGTGTCATACCTTTGTCTTTTCGGTATATTAAAATATTAATAAATAATTTTTATAAATGTCGCTACGAGCAACCGTTTTTGAGATACTTCCGATTAAACCTTTTATTTCATACAAAAGTGTTGACACGCTTTATCTAGGCCACCTGGTAGGGTTCAAAGGTCTGTACAAAATGCTACTACAAATTCTTTGGTAAACCTTGTGGTAGCATTTTTAACAGACCTTTGGACACTACCAGGTGGCCTAGATAAAGCGCGAATAAATGCAATGACAAACTTTTGTATGAAATAAAATGTTTAATCTAAAATATCTTGAAAACGGTTGCTCGTAGCGATATTTATAAGGTATACCGTTTTATGCAAGAAATATGGGAGATTAAAAATACTTTACCAAAATTAAATTATACTAAAATTACGACACTTTGAACCTAAGCAATGGACTGCAGGTGGCTTCCTATACATTTTACAACAAAAAAATTAGAATGTTTTGATTCCCCACCGTAAAAACCTTCTTAACATTAAATTTTGTAAAAATATGTTTTATAATAAGTAATATATTTAAAAATATCTGAAATAAAATAATAACTTTGACACCCTGTATCTTGTAAACGATCAACTTTTGACTAAGGGAAATTGGGTTAGATCGTCGTATTTTGGTCCAAAGAATTTGTGGTAGCATTTTGTACAGACCTTTAGAGACACCCTGTATAGTCGAACATGTCCGTCATTCTTTAATTACTAACAACTAAAATAAAGAGATAGTGGTGCAAGACAGGCCTTCATTTACCCTATATGATGTAATATTGTTTTATTTGGTATTCGCGACTGTTGTTAAAGAACAAATGGGCAATATACAACGAAGATACTCTTAAAACTTAAGTAGCGGTCCTCCAAAACGTGAAACCCCAGCAAATTTAGGTATGACTGTAAATTTGTAGTAAGTATTTAAATTTGCAAGATTTTTGATACTTTACAAAAATTGCACAAAGAAATAAACCTACCAAAGTGATGTTAAAAATCTTAAGAAGTCTGTTTAAACTTTGTTTGCTTTTAGTTAGTAGAATAAAATTGGTGCAAGTGTATTTACTCTTAAAAAACCTTTGCTATTTTATTTATTTTACAGAATTGGGGTTAGTTAATTGAAGATAAACTGCATAAAGCCGCCTCTGCCGGAATGCTACCCATAGCATACTATAATTTTTTTTTCCTTTGGGCTTTTAGCTTTAGCTACACAGCTATTAAAAATTGTTTCTTTTTTTATCTTTGGACAAACCACGAAGGCTAAACGCCTAAATACTAACGTACCGTGGGTGTCTTAAGCAAGGTAAGAGGAAATTTGTTGCCTTATATACTTGAAGAACTGGGGGAGGGGAAGAAAATACTCTGCGGGCAGCAGGTTCCACATTCTAGAAACTCTAGGGAGAAAAGAACGAACAAGGTGGAAAGTTCGTGGCCTGTCCAGTTGGACCGTATGGGGATGCATACGCACGTCACCACGAGTTTCTCTGTTGGGAATCGTGAGTGATGGAACTATACTGGACAATTCTGCAAAGCAGAAGCCATGAAAGTAACTATCAAAAGCGATAATCCTCCACAGCCCGACGATGGGCAAGGGAGGGAAGCCTTTCTGTAAGTGAAGGATCATTAATGAGACGAATAGCTTTTCTTTTAAATGGAATAAAGAATGCTTAGGGTTGTGGAGGATGTCATGCCCCAGATATGAGAACAATTTTTCAAGGGAGGTCGGATAAATTAGAAGGGGAGAATACTTTTGGATCGAAAGAGAAATCCAAGCTTTTTTAAAGCTGCCGTGGCTATAGATACAACGTGTTTATGCCAGTTAAGGATACTTTCAATTGTGACGCGCACAAGATTGAGGGTGTCTTTGATCTGCAGAACTTGGCCGCTCATAAGTAGAGGATAAGTATTTGATAACTCTTTTCGCGACAAGGAACATGATTGTGTTTTGACAAGATTTTTGGCGCCCCATCTGCAAAAGTTATCTTATTTGAGTTAATTTTAGGTAAAAAAAATTGAAATATGTTATTATTTGACCGGACTATCCAAGTATTTGCTTACATATTTTTACTTAACTTTAATTAAATCCAAGAGGAAGGTAGGTGGGTTCTTAAGAAAGAGCATTTAAAATAATAAGTTAACCTTATAACTTCATTTGATTCACTTAATGAATTTTAAAAATATAAATGAATATTAATTTACAATTTTTAATTGATATTGCCGCAACAAATGTTTACTTATGTGCTAATTTACTCGTAGAAGGTAATGTAGGATGCCCGCCTAATCTAAATAAAACAAGTAAAATTATTTAAATCAATTAGCTTTAAAGTACTACTAGTCAGCATCCTTTCAACCTGCAGCAGATTGTGCAAGAAGCGGTTCGAGATCGAAGACCAGGTCACGGCTGACACCTGCTTTACCAGCCCCGAAATGGACTTTCAATTCGCAAAAGTAGATCAATTGTTGTACTTACTTTGTCTGCGCCTAACCACTTAAATAAAAACTGTGTATTCAACATAAACTCCAAAAACACTAAAAAACTTAAAATAATAGTAATAAATATTTTAAAAAATCAAACCCACTTCAAAAAGATAAAAATATACTCACTAAACATTTAAATATAATCAGGGCCGTATTATCCATTAGGCTGACTAGGCTACAGCCTAGGGCGCCATGGAAAGAATAGGCGCCAGACAGGGGAGTAATAGGCGCTAGACAGGGAGTTTTAAAAAAAAGTTTAGGTTGATTGGAGATTTTTGGTGAGTAATTTTTCTGTGAGTAAGGTGGCTTTGGAATAAAATAGACGTAAAAAGGAAGGAATGCCCTTTTTTTTCTCCTTAAAAAATGTTTTGATGGAAAATAGACGCTCCAGGAATTGTAGTCTAGGGCGCCTCGAACAGTTAGTACGGGCTTGAATATAATGTATAAAAATAAATTTAGAAAAACGTCGGGTAATAACATTCCGCTAAACTACTAAACATTAATAATTAAATACTCAAAATGTTTTTATACTTTAATACCATATGTTATTTATTACCCGACTTAATTTTTCTAATTTTTTTCTCTCATTGTTTTATAATTTTTAGTAAGGATTATTTATCTTTTTGAAGTCGGTTTGCTTTTTTTAAAATATTTGTTTAAATTTTTATTATTAATATTTAATTAGAGATAGATAAACCTTCAAACTACCGACCAATATCCTTCCTATCTACGTTATCGAAAATCATTGAAAAGTTGGTTAAAAAACGAATGACTACATTCATGTCAGTAAATAAAATTATAGACAATAGCCAATTTGCTTATCAGGACAATATTGGAACCAATGATGCCATGTTTAGACTGTTGGAGGGGTTATACACACGAATTATCAGGGGAGGGGTTGCGGCGGCAGTTTTTGTGACTTATCTAAGGCATTTGATTGCATTAGTCATGAAATTCTCTTGCGGAAACTATATCACTATGTTTTTAGGAGATGGCTCTATCATGGTTTTAGTCATATTTAAGTGAACGCAGTCAGCGAGTTTTTGTGGGATCGACAAGTTCGGAAAGTCAAAGTATTGTGTGTGTGCCTCAGGGCTCCGTTTTGGGGCCGATTCTATTTTGTGCTCTTTATCAACGTTTTGACTTCCTTGAATATAAGTGGTTAATTTACACTTTTTGCAGATGACACTACGGTCCTGTGGCACTATACGGACTTTTTAACGTTGCAGAAAACAATTTCGGACGATTTAAATAAGATTAAAATCTGGTGTGACTCAAACTTGCTGGTTCTCAACTTTAGTAAGACCAAAATCGTGTCTTTTAAGTGCAGTATTGACGGGACCAAGGGATTCTTGCAGACCTCTATTTATAAGCCAGAAAATACTAACTCTTTACAGTTTATTTATTTTGGAGACTGTCACCCTTATTTATAAAAACCGCCACAATTTTGTTTCACGGGACATGTCTTACAACACCCGCCAGACACATGACATATCCCTGCCCATACCGACTTGGACCTTAACAAAAAATCTGTGATTTATGAAAGCATAAAAATGTACAACCATTTACCCAATGAAATAAAAGCCTCTCCTTCACTAGACCTTTTTAAGAGAAAAATTAAAAATATATTAATTGGTAAAGCTTATTATAGTTTGGATGAGTTTTACAGTAATGTTTTGTGACCCTTCATTTTTGTTCCCTGTTGCTCTATATATGTATATATTTTTATAATTTGTAATATATGTTAATCTGCATGTTTTTTTCTTTTTTAAATTATTGTCGATTTATAGCTCTGAATTTTTTTGTTACATTTCACATTTGTATTTAATTTTAAGTTGTTGGTTATTTCTAATGTTTGTTTTTTATATTTTACCATTTTAACCATTTATTGACTTTCTCTACACCGCTTTGTCAATAAGAATCTTGTTTCTTGGATAATAAAGCATATTTTGACTTTGACTTTGACTTAGTGATCATCCACTAAAAAACGGTACTAGTACCTTTTTCTCTCATGTAAACTCTTCGCACAAAACCGAAATGCTACCCCCAATAGGTATACGTTGGGTATAAATGGAAACACCTGACACAAAAACAAAATACACGGAAATACAAAAAAATTAAAAACTATTAGCTAAATGACAACGACATCGACATTCGCCATTTTGTAGCGGCGGACATCTTGGATTTTAACTTTTTCATAGTGAGCTCTGTTTGATACCCATATTAAGGTTGTCGTAAAGTATCTCATATATAATCCGCCATTTTGCATCGGTGGCAGCGGCCATCTTAGATTTATAACCATAAAGAATGTATTATATTGTATTGTCATCAAAATTAAGATGTGTACCAAATTTTAGAGCAAACTGTCGTCAGGAAGAGGCTTAAATTTTAAATACTAAATTTGACCCAAACAATAACAAACAAGTAAATAAACAGGTCAAGCTAAGTAAAATCGTTTAAAAAAATATGTTCAGTCGAACATAAAACCTTCTCCTTTTTTAAAGTCGGTTAAAAATGTAACATTTTGGTAATAAAGCTATTTCCTCTTTTAATCGGCTTAACTTTTTACAGTAGCTTATCCTAATAATTGCGGTGTTAGCGGCCTGACGTAAGACGACTACTAAACACATAATTTCGCAGATTTTCAATCGCAGAAGCATTTCCTACTTTACAAAATTACAACCATTTTGTGAAATCATGCATACGATTTCTCGTAGAGCCGGTAATAAAATGGCCGGGTATACGCCAACAGTTTGACAGGGTATCATTAGAACAATTAGCTGTACCGGCTTGGGGAATTGAAAATATAGTGGATTAAAACGTAGGAAGTGCAGAATCACTTGACCGATAGGTCAAGTTGCTTTGCACTTCCACATTTTATAAAGTTTTTGTACAGGGTCGTTTTTTTGGTTGGTATTGCAGGGTATAGGCTAAACGGTAAGAGATACAAAAAAACTAATGTACGTGTCCCGTTCTCTTTTTGATGTTTAGTTCAATGGCGCAATCACATCCACGCTAACTAGATTGGTTTGGAAGATACAGGGTGATTCTGAAAATTCGTCAATTTTTATTATGTCTTATTACTCAGACATTTATGAAGATAGAAAGAAACTTTAAATACAAGAGTTTTATAACTTTTTACGTAGAATCCAGTGGCCTACATAAAATAAATATAAACGTTTTAATTTTTTTAGATATTACCAGAACATGCATTTTTTTCTTGCGACTACAACATCATATAACACATACTATTTTGTTTTGCCCAAATTAGGTAAAACACCGAAAACCCCATTTTTTTAGGTGGCCATGGAATGATTTTTGTTTTGGTTTGTTTACATGTCCTAAAATCAAATGACAATTAGCTATTAGTAGGTATTCGTTTTTATAGTCCGTATGTGAATATAATAAAACAAAAAGATTTAAAATGATTATTTTTCAAAACTATGAGAAATTAAACATGTTTGAGTGCTACATTGAAAGTAATAAAGATAAAAACACAGCTTTAGACTTATATTTTGACCGTTATCCAGAGCGACGACCAGACAAAAGAATATTTCAAAGATTGTACCATAATTTAAGCGAATATGGATCATTTGAAAAACCAAGGACTAATATTTACAATAAGGAAAATAGGGAAAGGGATGAGGTAAACACGATAGCTTGTATTTCTGCTGAACCGAGAGTATCTAGCCGTAATATTGAGAAAGATATTGGTATAAGTAAATCTAAAGTGTTAAAAACATTAAAAAAGCGTAAATATAAACCATATAAAATAAGAAAAGTTCATAACTTACATCCCGGAGATGAAGAACGGCGCTTAGAATTTTGTCATTGGTATATGCATCAGATTAATATGAATCCCAATTTTTTTCAAAATATAATATGGACTGATGAGGCTTTCGTATCCAGCGAAGGGATTTTTAATCGACAAAATAATCGATACTGGTCAAACACAAATCCACATGAGATGTTAGCGGGGATACAACAAGGACGGTTTGGGTTTCATGTATGGGTGTATCATGTATCAAAACAGAGTGTTAAACTACAGAATTTTCTATAACAATTTAAATGCTGGGGGATATATACAAATTTTGGAAGAAGGTAGGTATATAATTGCCGAGTTGGATAA
This sequence comes from Listronotus bonariensis, assembly GCA_014170235.1. Classification (NCBI taxonomy): domain Eukaryota; kingdom Metazoa; phylum Arthropoda; class Insecta; order Coleoptera; family Curculionidae; genus Listronotus; species Listronotus bonariensis. Next base: position 124,958 of record JACEGR010000885.1, on the reverse strand, counting down.
CATGCCACTAGCTGTAAGAAATAATACATATTTTCAACAAGACGGTGCTCCGGCACATAATAGCCATATAGTAAGGCACTTACTTACTGTTAATTTTGGTGAAAATTGGCTTGGCACTTATGGACCAAACAGATGGCCTCCGCGTTCCCCCGACCTAACTCCACTCGATTTTTATTTTTGGGGTTTTATTAAAAATGAACTATATAAAATTCGAAATAATACTCTGGAAGAACTTACAGAAAATTTAATTAATTGCATGCCACGCCACTAGATCCGTTACAAACCGAGCCCAAAAATGCATCGAGCAGAATGGAAGACAATTGGAGCACCTTTTGTGATATATTAGGTATTTGTTTAGTTTATAAAATTGTTTATTTGCTTTCCGTAGTAGTTTAATTTTATTAAAGTTTTAGTATTTTTGTTAACTGGGTTTTTAATACACATAAAATAAATGAATATTAATAATTCAATCCATGGCCAACTAAAAATAATGTGTTTTTTGGTGTTTCTGCTACTTTGGGCAAAGCAAAATAGTATGTGTTATATATTTTTGTAATCGTAAGAAAAAATGCATTTTTTTGTGATACTTAGATACAGGGTGTTCTATTTAAAAAAATGCATGTTGTGGTAATTTTTCAAAAATTAAAACATTTATATTTATTTCAAGTACGCCACTGGATACTACGTAAAAAGATATAAATCTTTTGTATTTAAAGTTTCTTTCTATCTCCATAAATGTCCCAGTAATAGGACATAATAAAAATCGACAATTTTTTAGAATCACCCTGTATCTTCCAAATCAATCAAGTTAGCGTGGATCTGATTGCGCCAATAAACTAAACATCAAAAAAGAGAACGGGACACGTATATTAGTTTTTTTTGTATCTCTTACCGTTTAGCCTATACCCTGCAATACCAACCAAAAAAACCGCCCTGTACAGTTTAAACACAGAACTTTTAAATGGCATGTTAAGGCGCTCAATAAGGAAGTTTGTGAAAAGATTATTGGTTTAACTTTGGTTTAACCGATATTAATAAAGCCTAACCCTATTATTTTTACTAATATATAAAGGGGTGAAGTTTGTAACTGTGTTTGTTTGTTTGTTTGTAGCCGCTAATCTTCGGAAGTACTGAACCTATTATAACAGTCAACAAGTCTCTTGAGTTTCTAGGTGAGTCCCAGATCGTCTGTCATATCGCACTTCTTAATAAACTTCCCTCCTACGGTCTTCCCACTAAACTCTGCTCTTGGCTCTCCAGTTATCTTTCTAATCGACGTATATCAGTCATTGTTGATGGCCACTCTACAAGCTTTCACGAAATTAATGCTGTAGTGCCTCAGGGTTCAGTACTAGCACCAACGTTGTTTCTTCTTCACATCAACGACCTTCTTTCTTCCACAACCAATCCCATTCATAGTTATGCTAACGATAGTACCCTTCACTCCACTTTTCAGGTTCCCAAACCAATCTCTTAACCCGACTTGGAAAGCAAACGCAGGGCGATGCAGATATCTCTTTCACAGGATCTCAATTTGATATTGGATTGGGGCGCCAAAAATCTCGTTCAATTTAATACATCCAAAACACAATTATCTTCCTTGTCGCGAAAAAATCATTAAACACTTATCCTTTGCTTATGAGTGGCCAGGTTTTGCAGAGCGGGGACACATTTAACCTTGTGGGCGTCACATTTGCGAATAACCTTAACTGGCATAAACACATTGTATCTATAGCCACCGCGGCTTCAAAAAAGCTTGGATTTCTTTTCCGAGCCAAAAAGTATTTTTCTCTTTTCAATTTATACACTTTGTATGTGTCCCCAATTTTACCCTCTCTGGAATATTGTTCTCATGTCTGGGAAATGGCATCCCCTACAATCCTCAGCATTCTTGATGCCATTCAAAGAAGGGCTGTTCGTCTTATTAATGATCTTTTACTTACTCAAAGATTTCCTTCTCTTGCCCATCGTCGAGCTGTGGGAGATCTATCGCTCTTCTATAGATACTTTTACAGCTTCTGCTCCGACGAATTATCCAGTATAGTCCCTCCTCTTGCAGCTCCCAACAGAGAAACTCGTGGTGCCGCGCGTATGCATCCCTATACGGTTTAATTGGCAGGCCCCGAACTTCCCATTTTGTTCGTTCTTTTATCCCTAGAGTTTCTAGACTGTGGAACCTACTGCCAGCGGAGGTCTTTCCTTCCCCCAAATCTTCAAGTTTTTAAGTCCCGTGTTAACAAACTTCCTCTTACCCTGCTTAAGACACCCACGGTACGTTAGTATTTAGGCTTCCAGCCTTCGTGGATTGTCCAAAGATAAAAAAAACAATACTTTCACAAGCTACACTATTCAGAAGTGTTATAGGCTATATTTTACTATGAATAAACAAAAACTTTCAGATAACGCCCAACGAAGTGGGCACGGATTGGCTATTTTGAATAAATTATATCTTTGGAAGGTTAAGTTTATAAGTTTCGATTAGTTCAGTGGTGAAATGATCCCACGCGGGCGGCCCGGTTCGATTTTTCTGCGGAAGCAGATTCCTTTTCTTTAAATTTTAATTTATTTTTTTACTTTTTAGTTATCGCTGGACTCTAAAAACCGAGTGTTTTAAAAATTTAGACGGTTTTAAATAACAATATTTAACTAATATCCCGTGTTCTCATCAAGTTCCTTCAGTTGCTCCCCATATTGTAAAAAATCATAAAAATTTGTTCCGCTATTTACTCTTTTTCATATAACATAGTACGACATAGTGGTAATTTTTAAAATGGCTACCAGACACCATTTATTCGCGACATCGAAATCACGGAATTCATATATAAATGAATAATGACCGCCATCTTAAAAAAACTTAGTGGGCAATTAAAATATAAATAAAAATACAATTCGTGTATTATTAATTAAAATGTTTGGAAAATTTCAAACTTCTTTTTTGTAATTGTCCATTAAATTCTAAAATTACGAAAGATAAGAGATTTATTGAAGATATGCTCTATATTGGTTAGGCGGATTCATTTATTGGATGGTCTTTTGTTAGGTACACGCCTGGAAAGAATGGGACCGCTTCGGTCCTGATCCCGGGGTATACGAGCTGACCCTGTTCAGCCCTATTGACCCCTATGAACTTGCCGATCGCCTGAAAATAGTTTGACATATGTGTCATAAGTGACACATATGTCAAACTATTTTCAGTTTGAGATTCCAAAAGCACAAAATTTAATCAGTTCTTATTTAAATATTAGTTATATTTTTATTTTTTAACTTCATTTTTAATCTTGACAACGGTGGCAGACTTGCCACCGAAACGTCGTTATTTAATTTGAATTTTTTGGGTTTTTTGGGGGTTTTCTTTATTTTGTTTCAGGCGACCGGCAAGTTCATAGGGGTCAATAGGGCTGAACAGGGTCAGCACGTATACCCCGGACCAGGACCGAAGCGGTCCCATTCTTTCCAGGCGTGTACCTAACAAAAAGACCATCCAATATAAGAGATTTATTAAAGAAAATGAATATCACTGCCTGTAAAAGTATTATAGGATATATATATTTTTTTATTTCCACAAGCTACATGGCAAAAAAAATGTTTTTTAAAGCAGAAATAAAGGCGTACTTAATGTTTTTTAACGTTATCTCTAGTTCTCATTTTAGAAAAGAAACACTCTGTATATTATATTAATAAAAAGATAATTTCCTAGAGAATCCAAGTAAAGAACAAAACTTGTATCTAAACAAGAATTTTTTTATACTTCCGGTTAAACTGAAAGTGATTTTAAGGTTTTGATAATTAGTAGTTTCTCTTAAAAACTAAAATAAAATTGGTAGAAAATCTATCCTGTGTCACCCGGTATACAATGTCATCTTAATGTTAATTAGATTTAAATTATTCTGATAATTTTTACAATTATACATTTTAATCCCACACTTGTATGCTATAATATATTATTATTTGCAACAGGTCCATACGTTTCCTGAGCAAATATGGTTTTCTATTTGCTGGTAATAAAGTTTTAAAGTTTTATGGACAAAAATTACATGGTCTGTGGTGCCTTACGATGGAAAAATAATAGGCTTGAAGAAGGACATATTACTGCCTTAAAACCGGTTCTTAATCTATAAATAAAATAGTAAATAATTAACAATAAATCCCGTTCTATTTTTTTGGAAATATTTTTCTTATTTTTATATTACTTGCCAGACAAGCGTCACGCGTACTTTATTCACGGTGTAAACACCTGAGTATTCAATTGCTACCCCAGTTCAGTCCGTCTCAAATGGGGGTGACCAAATGATTTTCTTTGGTGTAAACACTTCTGACATTTTTTAGTGGACCAAAATGACAGCCTTGATCTTTGACGTCGCATTTTGACGAAAAGACGTTGAATTTCGGTCTTAACCTAATAATTTTGTTGTTTGTTTATATTTTTTTTAAAATTTTGTTGACGATGTAACCAAAACTGTTTTCTATATTTTTTTCAAATGGAATTTAAAGCGATACAGTTTAAAAGATAAAGGCCCGAGGTTAGGTTCTGGTCATATCATGCATCATCTCGGCACTAGGATTAAACAGTAATTAAATTCGTATCCATAAACTAAGTTGGTGTAAACACTAGTGAACTAACAAAAGTTAATCCTGGGTTTGGTCCACGGATGTTGCAAAAGAATTCAGATTTAGCTAAAATTGAGCTAAAATGCTTGCAATTGCAGACAAACTATGGGAAATGATTCAGTAAAAGCAAATCTGTCAACAATTTAAGGGTCCAGGAATTATTAATGTTCTTGATAAATCATGCATTTTTCTCGGGTTTTAACAGGAAACTTTTTTTTAGTGTGCTTTAAAAATAAAAATATAGGATAATTATGGTTCCTGGGTTAAATACTGGCACAACTTTACAGTAAATTAATTAAAATTAAACGTATTAGCCTAATTTACATAAATTCTATCTCTTTTGCAACGAAGTTTAATGCATTTTTTGGAAATAGTCCCGTAAGTCCAGTCCTGTCAAAATCTATTTGACCTAAAGAAAGCATATTGACCTATTAGCCCTTTAAAAATAAAAGAGAAAGGCGCAACGGACAAAAAGTTATCTTTATTTAAAAAGTGTTCAAATTTAATTTGGCCCTGTAAAAACATCTTTTTTGTAAAGTGTTCAATTTTCACTTGTAATACCACTAGTGCTAAATTTACGTCCGGAAATTTGCTTCAAGGCCACAAATATTTTGAAAATTATTTTCAAATTTTCTTAAAATATTCGTGGCCGAGAAAAAAAAATTTCCCAGAATAATTTAAGCACGTGTGGTATTCGGTAAGAAAATTAATTTCACACCAAGTTTGTGTTAAATAATATTCTTTTAAATTAATATTTGTAACTTTGACACTGAGCTTTAAAATTTACCTATAAAATAAATATTTTTCATTTTACCAATTGTAGTTGCAAATATATGTAATTTTATAGCTTATCATTGTTTATTCTGAAATTTGGTATACGAGGGGTTTTTTGGGGCGCTGATCACGAATCTGAAAGAATTATTTGGCGGAAACGTTTCGTTCTCGAGATATCCATCATCAAAGTTGATATTTGAACTAACCTTATTTTCACTATATTCCCCTTCTTTTTGCACACAATTCTTGATTTAAAGCTAAAGTGTCACACAATATTTGATTTTCACCTTTTAAAACCCCGTTTTCTACGTTTTTACATTATTTTTGAATTAAATTGCGTGGCTTTTCTTTGATAATCCGGCAACCATACATACACATAGGGCTTCATGGCAAACTGGGATTAAAATGATTCAAAGTATAGCTATGCAGTTTAATGCAAAAATAATGTAAAAACGTAGAAAAACGGGGTTTTAAAAGGTGAAAATCAAATATTGTGTGACACTTTAGCTTTAAATCAAGAATTGTGTGCGAAAAGAAGGGGAATATAGTGAAAATAAGCTTAGTTCAAATTTGAACTTTGATGATGGATATCTCGAGAACGAAACGTTTCCGCCAAATAATTCTTTCAGATTCGTGATCAGCGCCCCAAAAACCCCCGCATACCAAATTTCGTCAAAATCGGATTTATATTATATATACCTTATATTACTACAGTTGGTAAAAATAGTTTATTTTAATTTTTTAGACCCATACCTTGCTTTCGTTTGCTCTTCACTTATGTCTAGTACTTCAGTCTTATGATATTATTTTACTAACTGTAGTTGTATAAAATTGTCATTTAGGGTCTTAAAACCTTACATTATTTTATATTATGTTATGTCTGAAATACTACAACTGGTACAAAAAACCATTTTCTTTAATTATGTATGTGAATGACAGACATGACGTTAAAACAAATTCAATGATTATGCCAAAAAAATCCACTATAATTCGCTCCAGGGTACCCCAGGCGGGAGAAAAAAATTTCCGATAAATACTTGTGTTGTCATGGTAATGCAACAAAAACTACACATTTGATTGGTCAAAAATAGTACTGTGGAATTTTCTACAAAAAACGTTTTGCCGTATGATTGTACGAATGGGGAGATATGAGTTTTTGTGTATAGGACTAAGAAAAATGTGCAAAGCTGTAATGAGGAGGATCTTCCTATTAAGGAGCTCATCGTTGCCGAGCATTCTCTGGAGGTGTCTAGGAACCAATTTTTTGGTATTAAAAGTCAAAATATTTTTTTGAATCAACCTAGGACACACGCTTAATGCCCTGGGCACTCGCACGGTTTTTGTGTAAAGAAAATGTGTGGTTAATACATAGAAATACGTAAAATATTACATAAAACTTTGTTGCGAAAGAAAGTGGAGCAATCATCGCTTACGATAAGTACCCGATACACCGTTCATCCGCGTTTGGTATCTACGGGTGCTTCCAAGTACCATCGGTACCATTAATTAATAAAATTAATTAGGTGCGGTGCGCTTCTGCAGCCTTTCACAGGTCGATTGTGGCCAGAGACGCGTTGAAAGTGTAACGTCGAGAGGAAGAAAAAGTTAAACTATCGGTCGTTGCTTTTTGCTATAGGATGTGCTTAAACTGAAAACCATCACTTAAGACATTTCCTTTACCATTTAAATCTGTTAAAAAGTTTATAGAATTATAATTTCATATTTCGTTATAACCATGATTAAAATAATACTAACTATTTTTCCGGGGTTTAGAAACTCGAGTACTCGATTATGGCCATTCATGCTAGAAGCTGATTCTAGCCGTTCAGTTTACTAAATGGAGGCATTAGATCCTGTCTGAGAAGGCTCCACCCAGCTCGTTGTTTTCTATCCTTGCGACAGTCTAGCTAACCTGCCGCTAAACGAGATTCGTAATGTCATGACAACTGACTGATGGCTTTGCGGGTCGGACTAAATGACGTATTATTTTAAAAACTCGCTGGGTCAAGCGATGAGATTTGGATCAGGCGCCTCTGATGATTCTAAGAGGACCAAACGCACAACACGACTATGGCACTGGTATGGATAATGCGCAGAGTAGCACATACAGAGATGCCTTGCTCCGGCAAGTGTCTCACGGCCTGTCTGAATAAACAGGACAAGATCCCATTAACCCCGCTGACCCAGTTAAGGCCCGCCGCAAATTGAACCTGTCAGCCCGCGCACAGCACACGCACAGCACACGCAATGGGCACACGCACACAAGCCCACCCTTTTGGCCCGCGAGCATAAGAGCTAGCAGATTCTGCTGCCAGCAACGCATGGATAGGTTTGTGTTCGCCGCACAGATTTCGTGGGTCTTTGTGCCTGCATGGGTTTGTTTTAAAAAATGTGAAATATGGTTAATCCGGAAGTTTTAATGGTTTGGCAGGGGAAAATCCCGTTTTGTATGATTTAAGTCATCCAGTTTACCTAAGGATAAATTAAAGGATCAATGGATACTCTGGCGGATAAATCCAAACGAGTTGCACGAATTTAAGTCATCCAGGCAACCTAAGGATAGTAGCTTAGAGAGGAATTACCACATATAGCGGCCTACACCACACACAACGAGTGCCGAATTTAAGCATAGGCAACATAGGTAGTTGCCAAGTGAGTGGGCCGCCACAATAGGAAGCCTACACCGCACACAAAAAAAATGGACTGGTAAGTGAAAATATGTTGCGAGAAAAGTCGGTCCTTAAATGGAAGTGAGGAACTTTTTACTACCTATGAGACCGGCGAAGCCTAATGTATATGAAAATTGTTGAGAAAAGTCGTCCTTTTGAAGTGAGGATTTTTTTACTACCTATGAACCGGCGAAGCCTAAATCCGGCGCTGATCCAGAAGGATTCGTCAAGCGACGCCATGCTGCGAGAGTACTAACATGGGTCGGCATTGGGTCCAATATGCAGTAAGCTGATCAAAGACGTGGACGTGGGAAAATGGGTTGGGCGTGGGCAATGCATGTGCTGTGCGTGGGCAGATACGTAGGAGTACTTACTATTACTTAGAGAGCTCTACAGAAGTAATGCCGATGTTCTTACTGGCCTCATTTTCGTTCCTTCGCGTATCGTCTTCTAAAGTCATCAGCAGATTTGAATATATATGACGATGCCTGTTTATCACTTTAATGTTTTTGATCTCCTTAGTCCGCTGGCGACTGTTGATTTTTCACAGACCGCGGGAAAGAGGTGCATGTTTTGTATATCTTGTGATCAGATAATGGGACCTAAGTCCTAATAACAGAACAATATTAAGTTAGGGTAACAATCATGGCTGCCTGGTAGATGCCATAATAAAAACAAAATGGTTTAAAAATGTCAGGTGAGCTTTAAAAGTTATCAATATGTCACATTCGAATTAAGAATTGTCCTAGGAATTTAAAACTGATAAAATATACAGGATGTTCCATTTAAAACTTCAAAATTTACGGGTAAACCGAAAGTGACTGAATAGTAAAAATATGGGAAAACCCCCTATGCTCATACCATTTACCCATTTCAAATCTAATTTTGATACGTCTAATACTTTTGGAGTTATTCTAATAAACTCGTTGGCATCCGGTACTGTAAGACGATTCTTTTTAACGCTTAGATTCCAAAAAAATTTTATAAACTTTTTACCACTTTTTTATGCAATTTAATTTGGTTTAATAGGTTTAATAGGGATACTTTTTTTGACCTACACTGTATATACTGGGAATTTTATTAATACTTAAAGTTATAGAGTTCAGGATCATATCTCATTTTTATAGAGTAAGGTTTTTTGACAAAAATGTTGCCCACTTAGTGGACCATACTGTCCGTAGTTTAAAACATTTACATTTATACATTATGGAAATTCGTGATAAAAGTAAAAATAACGCGATTTATGTGAGTTTTTTGTGTGTTTTTAAGTGTTTGTGACTAGTGTCGTGTGTATTTGTGACACTGTGACTCTAAATTATCGTGATTATTTGTAATATTCATTTACTTAACCTAACTATATAAATAAAAGTATAATTTTTACGAACTTCAATCGAAACCTTTCAGCATTAATATAATGCTGAAAGGTTCCTCGTAATCCATTTTAATAAAACTAATATAAAATATCTCAAATAATGCCACTAAGGTAACAAAAATGAAAAATAAATTAAATTTTTCGTAGAAACCTTTGTTTGTTTTATGAAGAGGCGAGGGGGTAGAGGGTTTGTTTGGATTCCATTCAAATCCTTAGAAATATACCTTTAGAGTCAGCCTTTATAGCAGTGTGAAAAAGCGCATGAGAAAGAAATATGACTAGAGTATTATCTATTTCTTTTGGTCCTGCGGACCACTATGATTATGCAGAGCTAAAGTTTATTGCTTTTTAAGCATGCGATTGTTTGCACAGCTAAGCGGCAAGACTGCCTCTAATAGGTATGTTCTTGAGGGTAGAAAAACGTCAACGTCGTGTGACGTCACACTAAATGCGCGAATTGGCTTATTTTGTCACTTTTGCGAATTTAAAAATATTTTATTATATTTGATGCTGCAGTGCTTTGTAATTAGGGGCAGGTAGGTATTCACATAAAGTTAAATAATTTTGCAAACTATTTTTATTTTATTTATATTATTATTTTATTTCATTTATATGATTATTTTACATGCCTAATGTCTTTACATTAGTTGATCCCCCACTTTTAGTGGGTAACATACGCCACTGTTATCCTGCCCTTCCGAACTCTCATACCTGATTTAAAACAGATATAAATGATACTAATTAGACAAGCACAACGTATATGCGGTAGAGAGAGACAGAACGATGGTTTGACCTCAGCTGTCACCGTGTATAGAAAAAGACATGGTAAAGTGAACTCGATGCTTTTAATAAAAGAGAATGCCAAAAGAAAAAAGTGGTATCGGCGTGGATTAACAGTAGCTTATTGGTAGAGTTGGGAGTGGAGGTAGACAGGTTCAAAGAAGAAAAGGTTGTGTCTTATAATATAAAGCAGGAGCGGATTTATAATAAATTAAACAAATAACGTATGTCCTAAAAGTTTTGGCACACAATATTTATCGGTTTTTTTTTAATGAAGAAATTGAGAGTATTTGGGGCACTTACGTCTCTTTCGATATTTAAGACCATTCCTCCTTAATTCAAACGATATCGTACTCTTAGAAGATCTGTATTGCCTAGCCAGTCTCCTCGTTGACATTCCAATCTGGTTTTTGCTCTTCTCACCAATCTCTTTGACCTCTGTGCGGTAAATGCACATGGTCTTCCACTTTTGGGAGATTCAGACATGGTATTCCCTGCTCGCACTCCGCTATTGTTCTATAAATGGTTCTGCGTGAAATGTTTTCATTCTGGAATATTCGACAGATTTCAGCTTTGGTTATCCGCCCAACTAACTTGTAGATACTTTTTCTTATTTCTAATTTATACGACATCTTAAAGCGAAAACTTCAAAATAAATAAATCTCAACTGACAGTAAATAAAGTAAATAAACTTTTGTTTTCAAAGGCAACTTGATATTATTTTGTTTTTGTTAAAATTAAAGACAATGAGTTTTGTGCCAAAACTTTTAGGACATACGTTAATAAAAAGCCGAATTTATCTCACTACTATGTTTTTAGATGGTAGTTAATTGTGTACACGCCAACTTAAAAAGAATGGGACCGCTTTGGCTTCTGGTACCATGTTATAGCAAACTTACCCTGTTCAACCCTATTAGCCCCTACGAACTTGCAGATCGCCTGAAAACCCCCAAAAAATTTAAAAATACAAAATAAGAAATTAACGTTTTATTGGCAAGTCTGCAACCGTATACAATTAAATAAAAATAAAACAAAACACCCAATATTTAAAGTAAAATTTTTTAAAATTTGTTGTTTTAAGCTCAGGATATTCTATAGATATTTGTGTCATAAATGAAAAAAGTATTTGATGCAATGATTATTTATAATAAATAAAGGTGGTAAATTAATTTATTTTAAGTTTTTCTAGTATAAGCATTAAACAATGGCTATCATCTGTACCCTCAATTTAATAAAATTAAAAAAGTCTTCATACACTTACTATTTTTGCATACATACAAGTTTCTTTAGAATTTTTAGCTTTTATTTTAATGAAAATGCTATACTATTTATTTTTGATAACTAGCATTACATTAAACAAACTGTTTATTACAGAACTGACTCATAAAAAATACTTGAAAACACCAAAGAATTAAAGCTCTTAATATTGCTAAAACTATAGAACTATAAAACACGTGGAAAAATTCAGTGCATCGTAAAAGTGGCTTATAACGTTCTCTAAAAGCCCGTACCCTCCCCCTCAGTCACCAGATATAAACCCAATATGGAAGGAATTAAATAATATGGAATAAAATGAAATACTATAAAATGAAGTAATATTCTGTAAGAAATTATCAGAGAAATTGCCCTCTGTATGCCAAACAGGCTCAGAGCTGTAATACAAGCTTATGGTTATGTGACATATGATACCCCAGTCATCTTAGTCAAAATAAAGCGTGAATCTCGGAATCTTACGAAATAAGCTGAATATCTGTATACTCCCCTAAAAATCCCCTATGATATCCTGTAAGGAACTCGAAATATGACAGGTCAAATGTCAAAAAATAAGTTTTTTGCAAATATCTCGTTTCCTTTACTCTTATTTGCATTTATATTATAATATAAATTATAATTTATTTATAATAGCAACATAAACATATTATTCTGGTTAACAAATGTTTTAGTTTTGTTCTTAAATTGGGTTTTTATGTACAGATGTTTTAATTAATGGCCAACTATGTTTTTTAAATTTTTCTGTTAGATTTGCTCTTAAGAACAATGCAAAATATTAAGTGTTATATATTGTACAAGGTACAATATATAGATACAAGGTGTGCCATTTAAAAAAAATGCAAATTTAGGTTATATCTTAAAAATTAAAACATTCATATTTATTTTAGGTATAAAACTTTTGCATTTAAAGTTTCTTTCTATCTCAATAAATGTCCGAGTACTAAGACATAATAAAAATCGACGAATTTAGAGAATCACTCTGTATCTTCCAAACCAATCAAGTAAGCGTAAATCTAATGTCATAATCAAGTTTTGCTTTCTGTTGTTGCAGTTAATATTCTATTTTTTAAAGAATTTTTCTGATTTATGAAATGAATGCAATAAAAAAAAGAAAATAGTTAGTCTACAACTAGTGTTAAGCGTTTAAGTTGTTGCCATCATGGATTTCGTTAAAAATTCAGCAATGGAGCCAAACGTGCGATGTCAGTTTTGGTTTATCTGCAGTTCAAGTCTAAACAACAAAGAACTTTCGCTTTATGGCTATATATAAAGTTTTTCGAAACACTGACTATTATCCTGCTTTGGGTTATTTAGGTTGTCAGACAATGATGCCCTATATTTTTCGTAAAATTTAATAACTAATCAGGTAATTTATGTAAATATTCTTTGCCAAATTGAATCTAGATACCCATTTTTATCACCTGTTTGACCGAATTGCACACCGTGCTCCTTAATTTAAATTCCCAATTGCTTTGCTTTTTTATTAATTGAAATAAAATATTGATGAACTAAATCTGCCGCCCCCTAAAAATTTGCCGCCCTAGGCTCCAGCCTACTCAGCCTGTAAGTAAAGTCAGCACAGGACCGTTTATAAAAGAAAGTCGTGTTAGTTCTGGTAGGTAGGTAGTATAGAACCAGAAGAAGCAAATAGAATACTTTTTATTTATAAAAGCTCCGCAGATTTCATCTAGATGTATTAAGCCTCATCCAGATTGCAGCAATTCTCCAAACATTCGTCCAAACTAACGAACCTGTTTGCGTGCTCTTTGACACCAAAAAACCGACAAGCTCTAAATCACCGGCGAATCATTCGCCAAGCCCTTAAAACGACGTAAATTCCGTTTACGTCCTCGTCCGCGCTACTGGCGGGGTTTGCGGCGTGGAGCGGCTTAGCGAATTATTGCAAGTTTGGACAGGCTTTAGGTTTTGTCATACAAATAATTAAACTTAACTCATTTTTTCTAAATATGCTTAGAGTATAATAAAAATTCATTTATTTACAAATCTTTTTATGTAGAAACTGCCTGCTCTTCTAAAACAACCAAAAAACACATTATTGGGTAAAAGTCAATATTAGCCAATATTTCATTTTACCCATATTCGACGGGACTAATATCTTTCCACCGAGGCTTCGTTGTGGTTTCATATGTTCGACGAGATTTCGTAAGTAGAAGAAAAAATCAAACGGTCAGGAACTGTCTTTATTTACTAAGTCTATTTAAAAAGATATGGGGAAATGTTCTGGTTACTTCGAGCGTATAGTAAATAATGTGAATAATTTTTTGCCATGTTCGTGCTGTCCTTAATACTGGGTCAAATTCGGGTACGTTCGACGTATGGTAGGGCGGGGCTAGTTGAGCATAGAGGTAAGTTGGGCAATCCAAATATATCAAAAACTATTGACCGTATGCAAACGCATCAAATAGCGTAAAGAAGGGGTTGCGCAAGAGGACCACATCGCGCGACCGCCAGTGATGACGCGGCGATCGAGAAAAGTACCCCCACGTATTGTTTATTTTGTGATTAAAAAGTATAATAATTTTCAGACAGAATATTTCGTCTGTGATAGTTAAATAATATCCTTTTTCAATCAGGTAAGTGTTAATCTTTAGTAAATTTATTGCAGTTTTAATTTTTATAAAGATACTGAATATAATTCTATCCATTTTTTAATAAATTCACTTTTTCTTTAAAATTTCAGGTTGGGGTTAGTTGAGCTACAGTTGTCCACCTAACCCCACAATTTTAACAGAAGTATAAAATGATTTTTTATTTTTTTAGGATACTATACTACTCAAGACTTATATGAGACTGCATCCCGTACAAGCAACAAAAAAAAACGAGCTGACCTATCTAATTCATAAATTTTCTCCGAAAATAGTTCGACCATACCCAAAGGCTGGTCCAAAAAAAGGAGCCAAATTACTGACAAATAATATCTATTAAATATATTTTTAAAATTATATCAGCAATATTGATAGTTGCATATAAAGTCTGTTTATTAATAGAAAGTCTAATGTTTAATTAATGCTATAATAAAGTTAATTTAGAGTTGATGTTTTGTTGATATGATTTTTAGTTTTATTAACCAAATAAAAAATTACTTTGTTTTGTTTTAAATAAAGATTTAGACTCCTAAATGTCTTAAATGTTGTTTTTTAAGATATGTCATTGTATAAGCTATGGTAATAATAATTATACAGATATTCAAGTTTAAATTCAGTAGTTAGGCTAAGATAGGTACGTTGCAGTTTTATTGATGAGATTTGTTGTTTTGTGACTATAGGATTATAAACATAAAAAGCAAATTGTCAAAATGTATTTTTATTGTAAACCTACCTAACATCAAACCTATAATTTGGCTGTACTTTCTAAGTGCTCCACTAGCCCCATACCCTTGCTCAACTTACCTCACCTATGGGGTACGTTGAGCATACCTAACTATCTACATCAAAATAGATGTAGCTCCTTAATTTAGCTTACTAAAAGAAGTTACTATGGACACTATTGCTAAGGGATAAATTGTCAATCCATCAGTATGCATCATAGGCCATTAAGACATATATGAACCGATCGATTAGTGTCAGAACACTTCGTGCACCTCCTTCGATGATGGTGCATGAGAGGCAAGGTGAGAGGTAATAGAACGGTTCTGCAGAACAACTCCACTAAAAAAGGAACACTTACGGTGTCGTTCTGGGCGGTTCTAAAGCATAAAAGAATACACCAATTGGGGCGTAGATCCGCTGATAAAACAAATTGGAATATCTCTATTGTAAGTCATGATATCATGGGGATATCAACCGAAATTTATCGTCTTTATTTGATGAGTTTCTAAGAAGAAAGTAACGCAATTTGATATAATAGTAAACTGGAACGAAAAAGGGAAACCTAACTGGCGATATGATTATTCTTTGTAGATTAACCACGAAATGAAGGCGTATAGCTATCAATCCGAAAGCTATAGTGCCCAAATACATCAATGGAATACATTGCTAATACCATTAGGTTATATCTTAAATAAAACAAGATTTACCAACAGGATAAAAAGGTATTATCTAGGCAAAAACAAAGAAATATAACCTAATTAACGATGATCTCATGTTATTCTCCAAGTTAATCACACACTTCTCTGAAATTATTTTAATTCCGCTCTGCCCAGATTTACCACAAGTCAAGAATGAACCATTGGTACCATCCCACCTCGGCTGACCCATGGCATGGTACTGCGTCTCCCTCCACCGAAATCAGAGCACTCTGCGACCCGAAAGTCCTTGGCCGGCACCTATCGCACCTCGTGCACCTGCCACCTTTGATAAGTCGCTCAGTGCGATCACAGTAGGCCGTGGAAAAACAGTCGACGATCGGTTAGCGTGAAAGAGAGGGAGATCTACAACGCGAACGCACCGGAAGAGATCGGCGCGTGACGCTGATCAATTGTTTTTATGTTTAAGGGTTGTGGAACAATTGAATTCTCGCGGGAAGTTTGAAATTTTGTGCAAAGAACTATTTTATATATTTTTTTGTTGTGATTTGTTGGCCTTGGTTGTTTTTGTAGCATTTAATGGATTTTTAATGATTGTGACTATATTTTAAAAGTGTGTTAAAAGTTCTTAATAACTAGCATGTATGTATTTGTTTTATTATTTTATTTATCCTAAATATACAGGGTGTTAAACTTTAACCTAAAATTCATTTGTCTTACAAAAGTATAATATAAAATGTCTAAATTAAAAGTAACTTTGGCTAAATATATGTTTTACATTAAATCTAAAGTAAAATTCTATTATTTTTTGGGGGAAACCATAAACTGCTAGTACTGGAGTGAGGTAGTTCTGCAGTTAGGGGTACAAGTAAATATTTAAAAAAACTCCTAAAAACCTGTGTTCCTTAAAGTTTAATTAACAATACACAGGGTGGTAAACTTTTTGTCTTTATTTAACATAATGTTACTGAGAATGACATTCATTTAATATTTATAATACATTTTTTTACACTTTACTGGGCGGTACTTTTTTGCGTCCAAAAATTTATACAAAATATTCCAAACATTTAATCCAACATATTTTTACATGTCTTATCCTGTTAAAAGTAAAACTACTAAAAAAATAAGAAAAAAATATAATATAGCTAGTTTTACAAACATCTCTTTCAGTAGACTGTATACCAAATTAGAAAAAAATATCCGGAAAGGTAGAAAATAAAAAAATTATTAACATTGAAATGTCAAATTAAGAATATTGTAAACTTGCGATTAACCGAAAAAACCATAATAATCCTAACAGTTAAAGAAATTTAGTAGGTTTCTTGTCTATGTGAATGTTGGCATCTAAAAGTTGTATGGTCTTTCTGACTGTTGTTGGTGACCAAAGTAGCAAGTGGTGATTATATAAATTATTTTTTAAAACAAAATAAAAATAAATATTTTATAAATGTTTTTTAGTTTTTATTATATTTTACTTTAAAGAAAACGTAAGACAAACACATTTAATATAATAATAAAACATTCTTTCCTAAACTAAATTTCATAATATTATTTTCTAAAATAAAAATATAAAGGACAATTTTTTAAAGCAACTCATTAAACTAAACATACAAATGCTTTAATTTCCTAAAAGTGTTTCTTGTTTTTCTGAATGTTGGCGTCCAATTTTTGTCTGGTCTGTGTGACTGTTGGTTGCTAACAATTTTACAAAACATTTTACACTTTCGGTGCTATAAATTAAGAAAACACTTGATCAAAAATCATATTGGTTTATAAGGTCAGTAACCCTAGTTACCACAATAAAAAATGTATTTTATTGGTTTAAAAACTAGTAACCGTAGTCACTAACTAGGTTTTTCATTATTAATTTAAAGAACATAAATAAATTATCGTTTGTTAAAAACCTTACATTTAAATTTACTTTTAATATTTCTAGTATTTGCAATTCCATGGAAAATATATACCGGGTAGTGAATCGCTAGATTGTCCATAAGAAGTTCCATATAAATTTTGATACCCTTTAAATATTGGCTCTCCTATAGATTTTCTAACTAAATTGTATTTGACTATTATAAAGACGTTGATAACATAAGCTTACACACTAAATTTCGTTATGGTATAATAAGCCAATTTAATGTTATTTAAAGAAAAATTATTCGTAAAATTTAAAAATTTAATTTGTGTACAATAATATTGTGTTTATTACTGGTGGATTCATTAACGTATGTATCAGGTATAAAACCATTTTACGAACAGTTTTTTAAACTTTTAATTGGATTACTAGAACCTAACTGAATATAGTGTGTAAACTTATATTATCAATGTCTTTAAAATAAAATAATTTTGTTGTCAAATCAATAGGAAAGCCTATATTTAAAGGTATCAACATATACATGGGACTTCCTATGGCACGGTCTGATGATGCACCATCTTGTATATAAAAGAATTATTTTAATTATCTGATATTAAATTAATGCTTTATTTGTCAGATGGTAACCTAGAAGTTAATATTGAAATTTAATTTTAAAAGAACTGGCCCAGCTATAAAAATATTTTTATAAACATTTATTGCATGTAAAACATTGTGGCAAACGTGTCCGACAAAAAAGTGACGCGTTCTTCCAGTCCAATACCCGAAACTTTATACATTGACAGGCTGGGTTACCATATATGACATCAAAAGGAACCCCCCTAAAAAGGTTTTAAAAGTGTTCTTTTTATAAAGTCCATTTTAGCCCCAGAGACTATCCCTTGTGTAACTATGGCTTTTCTAAAGCAACGTAATGTTTATATCATTCCTTGTCCTCCACGTTTTCCCGATCTGTGGCCCATAACACTAGATACTTAAATAAAGTTAAAATGATATTTAAATTGCACCGGACTCAAGACATCGATTATTTAATTATGCCCCAGAGGCATTACTGAGAGTGTAAATTATTACTGTGGTTATACCCAAAATTAAATTTTTAAGAAATTTTTATTTGTTGTTTTTCACCAAAGTGTCATTGCTTATGGCAAATAGTATTGTATATAAACAGCAAAGTTTAGTTAATTGTAAGTTTGATACTTTATTTTTGGTGTCTTTATCAATAGTGGGTTTGTTCCAGCAGGCTTCAAAATGTTTTCAACCGTTCGGATCATGCGCACGTCAAATTTTTCGTTCCATTATCGCCATGATTGTCACATTATACAATTGTTTGTTGTTCCAGAAGTGGTTTTAGGATGTTGAAAATATGTTGCAAACTGTTTAAAAAGTTTGCAAACTTTCTTCAAACATTACTGATAAATTTTAACATACCCTTTTTTGTATTTACGTAAAAGCAGTATGCACGCCTTGTTTATTTTTTGTTCCAGCAGAAAACTCTTGCCAACATTTCTGACTATTGTTTGTAACAATTCCTGCCTTTTACGATTATTGCTAACATGTTTTCAACATTCTGCTGGAACAAACCTAGTTAATAAGAAGTAAATATCAGTATTACCATATGTTAATTTCACCTATGCCCATGACAACAACCAATAACCCTGTATATATTATAATAAAAATATGATACGTAGTTTCAGATTTATTACCACGATGTTTAGCACTGTAGTTAACATTGTTAGCAACTTCTAGTGTTGCGTAAAACAAATTGGCCGAATGAACTTTAGCATGGTGTATTGGAGAAATGACCTTAAGACTTTTGTTAACCCTAGTACATTGAACTTGCATGTCAGTCGATGGGTATAATGCAAAATAAGTGGTAATTTTAAGTAATTTATGATAATTTGTTAAGCCTAATAAGCAGCCATATTTAAAATTAGGTACTTGTTTTGTGGCTTTAAAAATAATAAACAACAAAATGTAGGGTCAGGTAGAGTAAGGTTGCTTTTTCCATATCTAATTTTTTTCTGTTTTTACTTTTTCTTTCCTAAACATAACCAATTAGTAATAAAAATCGTCTTTTAAGGGCCAATTAAGAGTGTTTTGTATTTTATTCTGGCACCAGGAGCAAAATGATTCTATAAACATAACAATATTTAAATAAATAATTATTTATTTTAAAAAGCATGCCTAAATGTTTATTAGTTCTTGGCAAAGACAATTATAGTTTCACTATAGACTCCCAGAACAATGCTAAATTTTTGGTCATCAGCTTGGACGCTCGCTTCGTGGAATTTATGAAGCGGGTATCCATCAAGTACACACGTAAACAGTACGTATAATTTACCGCTTCATAAATTCAGCCTAGCCAGCGTCCACACTGATGCTCAAAAATTTAGCATTGTTCTGGGAGTCTATAGTGAAACTACAATTGTCTCTTTGGTTTTGCTATTATTAAGAATAAAACCAATCTCACATTTTTCTAATATAAAGGTGTGAAGTAGCAGTCATTAAAATAAAAGTAGCAGTCTTTTTAAATCTAAAGAATAATTTGAAGAAAAATCTAAAGAATAAAATGATAATGAATTTCCAAATATGTAGATATCACGCTGTCGCTAAGCTTTAGTCCGGTAAATATACGCAAATTGAACATTGTACATTGTATCGATAGCCACCTCGCGGCTTCCAAAAAACTTGATTTCCTTTTCCGAGCCAAAAGTATTTTTTTTCTCCTTCCAATTTATACACTTTGCATGTGTCCCAAATTGACCTCTGAATATTGTCTTCATGTCTGAATGTAGATTCTACAAACCCCAAAGCATTCTTGATGTCATTCAAAGATAAGCTGCTCCGTCTTATTAATGATCCTACTTACTGAAATACTCCTTCTCTCTTGGCCCATCGTCGAGCTGTGGGAGATCTACTGCTCTTCTATAGATACTTACGGCTTCTGCTCCGACGAATTATCCGCATAGTCCCTTTGCTCCCAACAAAGCAGAAACCTGCAGCCGCAACGCATGCATCCTCATACGGTCCAATTGGACAGGCCTCGAACTTCCATTTCGTTCTGTCTTTTTATCCCTGGGAGTTTCTAGGACTGTGGAACCTACCGGAAAGCGAGGTCTTTCCTTCCCCAAACTTTCTTACCTGCTTAAGAATCTACGGTACCTTTGGGTATTTAGGCTTTCAGCTGTGGATTGTCCAAAGATTAAAAAAAATTTGTATGGCTCCAATAACCAAAAATTTATAAAAATAAATATATTCAATATAATATTTTAAAGCTCTCAAAGAATAATTAAGGTTAATATATTATACAGTGTTTCACTAAAAAATATATATTTGACGAACCTTGAATATCTTAAAAAAGGCTGTACAACTGATTTGGAACAATAGAATTAAGCCAACAAAATCATATAACAGAGTGTTAAAAAGAAAACTTAGGGCGAATTCTACAATGAAAATATGAGAAAAAAATATAAACATGGGTCTGGAAATTTCTCGTTCTCAAGATATAGGATGTTAAACTTAAAAAATGTTGTTCTTTAATATTTTAAATATCCTTCACCTAATTTTACTTAATTTAGCAATGTAATTTATGGCATTGGGAGGGTAATTTATCACTAACTTAATTACATTTTTTAAGTCCAGTGGCATCTCAAGAAGCAACTAAAGAAATATTTTTAACAAAAAACCCTACGCCACTGACTGTGTAAATGTGTGTAAATTTTTTGTACTTTCCTTATATTAAGCAAATAAAAATACAGCTTTTATTTATTTCTATTAATTTTTGTTTGCAACTTGTTTAGTAAAAACAAAAAAATTTTGTTAAAACAAAAAAATCCAACTAATTGCATATCTTTAGACCATAAAGAAAGCATTGCATGAACTTTTTTTTAATTATGTTTTTTAATTTTATTTTAGCATTTATGTAACAACAACAATAAATATTTATTTAAATAGGGTTTATATCCATTTTACAGTCTAAAAATCTTTACTTAAATAAGTGTTTTTAAAATTTTTCAATATTTTGAAACATTTACCTTCCTGTTTTTTTTTATCTTTTGACAAACCACGAAGGCTAAAAGCCTAAATACTAACGTACCGTGGGTGTCTTAAGCGAGGTAAGAGGGAGTTTGTTGACACGGGACTTAAACACTTGAAGATTTGGGGGAAGGAAAGACCTCCGCGGGCAGCAGGTTCCACAACCTAGAAACTCTAGGGATAAAAGAACGAACAAAGTGGAAAGTTCGGGGCCTGTCCAGTTGGACCGTATAGGGATGCATACGCGCGGAACCACGAGTTTCTCTGTTGGGAACCGTAAGTGGATGAACTATACTGGACAATTCTTCAGAGCAGAAGCCATGGAAGTACCTATAAAAAAGCGATAAATCCCCCACAGCCCGACGATGTGCAAGAGAGGGAAGCCTTTCTGTAAGTGAAGGATCATTAATGAGACGAATAGCTCTTCTTTGAATAGAATCAAGAATGCTTAGGGTTGTGGGGACGCCATGCCCCAGATATGAGCACAATATTCCAAGGGAGGTCGGATTTGGGGCACATATAAAGTGTATAAATTAGAAGGGGAAAAATACTTTTTGGCTCGAAAGAGAAATCCAAGCTTTTTGAAGCTGCCGTGGCTATAGATACAATGTGTTTATGCCAGTTAAGGTTACTTTCAAATGTGATGCCCACAAGATTAAATGTGTCTTTGCTCTGTAAAACTTGGCCGCTCATAAGTAGAGGATGAGTATTTGATGACTCTTTTCGCGACAAGGAATGTTTGTGTTTTGGATGCATTAAAATGGACGAGATTTTTAGCGCCCCAATCCAATATTAAATTAAGATCCTGCATCGCTCTGCGTTTGTTTTCCAAGTCAGGTTTAGTAATGGGTTTAGGAACTTGAAAACTAGAGTGAAGGGTACTATCGTCGGCGAAACAATGAATGCAATTAGTTGTGGACGAGAGAAGGTCGTTGATGTGAAGAAGAAACAATGTTGGTGCCAGAACCTTAAAAACGAAAAATTTGCGCATCCATGTCATGCATATACCGGGTATTCATTTTTAAGTCGGCACTATTACTAACTTCTTGATTATTGAAGATACGAAGTCGGTTAAATTAGTAAAGTTGTAGTTTTTTTTCCGCTGACTAAGGTGCTGCTATTTAAAAACAATTAATTGTCGGGTGTTCATTTTATTGCAAAAGATATACTTTTTTAAAATAGAACACCCTGTATATAATGTCAACATACAAAATATCTATCAAGGAGCTTTTAAAAAGTCCTCGTGTGTTAGTCCAATTTTTAATAGTTTCGAAATATGGCCATTCTCGGGAATTTGATAGTAAACTGGCATTTTAAAAATAGAGCACCCTGTATAATGCATTACCATTAAATAATTATTTTAAAGATCTTAGAGAAAATACCACATCTGATATGTTTATCTATTATAGTGTTGGAAATATGGCCTTTTAAATCTAAGAAATAAGAGATAAAATAATAGAGAATAGAGAAATATTGCACAGTAAAAATAAGGCCAGGCACTAATAATACCGGCCTTATTTTGACATCTGAGCTTGCGCAGAAGCATTGTGGGATAAGGACTCCCTTAGGAAGGATAGTGCCTGGCTTTATTTATGTCGGTTTTAGGTTGTGCCTTATTTTGCTCTTGTTTTAACTTCGGAACTGTTTGTGTAAACCGAACGGCTGCCGAGTACAAAACTGAAAAGTTTTTAGAAGTAACAATATTTAAACCCTTGCTTTTTCAAATGTTTTTCTGTAGTTGTGTGAAAGAAAACCCTACAACACAAAACAATAAAGAAAAACAACTAAAAAATTTTTCCCCTTTTTTTAGGTTAATGGCTGTCAACATGATTTGCAATAACTCTAAATTATGGGTACAAGCACTATTTAAATAAGGCCAGTATTAATAATACCCGAGCTTAATAAGGCAACTTGCAACAATTCTCTAATTATAGGGTTTTGTATAACACAATTACGGAAATACATTTCAGAAAGCAAGGTCTTAAGTATTTTTACTTCTAAAAACTTGTCGATTTTGTGGTCGGTATCCGTTCGGTTAAACGAACAGTTCCGAAGGTAAAATGGGACCAAAATAAGGCACGACCTAAAACCGACATAAATAAAGCCAGGTACTATACTTATTAAGGGAGTCCTTATCCTACCATGCATCTGCGCAAACTCAGATGTCAAAATAAGGCCGGTATTATTAGGGCTGGCCTTATTTCAATCAATAATTCTGTAATGTCTATTTTTTCTTGGACACTAAGAGCTTACAGCTTAGAGCTGTATAGATAATGCAAAATTTAACATAATTTTTAGATTTGGATGGCCATATTTCCAAAACTATAAGAAATAGACATATCAAATGTGGTATTTTCTTAAAGCTCTTTAGAATCTATTAAATGGGTATGCAATATACAGGGTGCTTATTTAATTATTGCCAGTTTACTATCGAATTCCTGAGGATGGCCATATTTCCAGAAACAATTAAAAATATGATAAAACACATAGAGACTTTGACGCTCTTTGATAGATCTTTTGATTGATATTATAATATACAGGGTGTTCCATTTAAAAAAGTATATTTTTTGCAATAAATCAAAAACCCAAGTTTTAATTGTTTTCTTATTGGCAGCACGTTAATAAGCGGAAATAATAATACAACTTTACCAATTTTATCTATCGTATCTCCCATAATAAAGAAGTTAGCAATAGTGCTGACTTAGACATGATCACTCCTGTAATTTTGTACGATAAAAAATTAAAATTTTATGGGAGTGTAATTTTTACCTTGACACCCGATATAGGGAGCCCACCTTATTTTATTGTGACATTATTTTATTTGTCAACTCTATCTGTATATTTTCGTTGTTTTACCTGGTTATAAAGGTTAATGGATATGCGTGACCCTTTGTTTGCTAAAGGTTAATTTTTTCTGGTTTTACTAATTTATTTATAATTGGATTGAGGACTAAATTACGTTGTTTTTAAATAACCAACTTAAATTTATGTCTAATAGGTTTTTACACCGCTACGTAGATCCTAAACAAAAAAATGCTAACAGTTATTACTAAACTTGGTAAATTAGTGGCCAGAAAAGATAAACACTTGTGTTTTGTGCTTGCTTTTCATAGCTAAGGAGATATACCGGATCAGCTAAATAATTTACCACATAGGCAATGTGAGGAAAAGAAACAGTCAAACGTGAATACCCGCATGTAAAATTTCGCATTGGATGACGACAAGTCATGCTTTGTTGATGCTTTACTGGCCGATATCTCAGTACTTTTTTGCTTAACCAGTATACAGTGTGGTCCACTAAGTGTGCTTACAAGTGGGAAACTTTTTAATTTGTAATATATATTGTAAAAAAATATTTCATAAAAATATTGGTGCATGGTCCCAAATTATATTGGCAGTAGTCAGTTTTATTTAAAAACCTTATATACAGGGTGGTCCTTAAGTAATGAGGCAAAATTCATCTGAAAAATTGTGAAGTTAAAAATTTTGTAATTTACCTAAACTTTGGTGCAAAAGTTGATATTAACTGGAGACATAGGGGTTAGAGTTCAAAAAATATTTTTAAATTATTTTAATAATATTTTAGAAGTTTTAAATATTGTAATAACATTTGGTTTCTAGAGGTTTTTTTGACATAAGCCATTCATATCTGATGGCAATTTTTAGGTGTTAAATAGGGAAGCTACCTAAGTACTTTGAATATCTCTAAAACGTCCCAATTTTTTTGGTGCTACTCTCTATGTACCATCTACATAAACCAGAAAATTCTCCTATGCTTTGTACACAAAAAGATTTACTTTGTACATAAAGTATCTAGTTCTTTTTGTGTATTGTAATAAAACTCGGTACCTAGGGATTTTTGACATGAACTATTTATATCTGATGTTAATTTGTGTGATGTTGATTGTAATGGTGTTAAGTACTACTTGAATTTCTCTAAAACGTCGCTACTTTTTAGTGTCTCCATGTTTTTTTTTTTATCTTTGGACAAACCACGAAGGCAAAAAGCCTGAATACTAACGTACCGTGGGTGTCTTAAGCGAGGTAAGAGGGAATTTGTTGACACGGGACTTAAATACTTGAAGATTTGAGGGGAAAGGAAAGACCTTCGCGGGCAGCAGGTTCCACATTCTAGAAACTCTAGGGATAAAAGAACGAATAAAGTGGGAAGTTCGGGGCTTGTCCAGTTGGACCGTATAGGGATGCATACGCGCGGAACCACGAGTTTTTCTGTTGGGAACCGTGAGTGGAGGAACTATACTGGACAATTCTTCAGAGCAAAAGCCGTGGAAGTACCTATAAAAAGCGATAAATCCCCCACAGCCCGACGATGGGCAAGAGAAGGAAGCCTTTCTGTAAGTGAAGGATCATTAATAAGACGAATAGCTCTTCTTTAAATGGAATCAAGAATGCTTAGGGTTGTGGGAGACGCCATGCCCCAGATATGAGAACAATATTCCAAGGGAGGTCGGATTTGGGACACATATAAAGTGTATAAATTAGAAGGGGAAAATACTTTTGGCTCGAAAGAGAAATCCAAACTTTTTGAAGCTGACCGTGGCTATAGATACAATGTGTTTATGCCTTATTATTTGTTTTATCTCTTTTAGTTTTCGCTTATACACTTGCAGGGTCAACGAAAAGGTACCACCCTGTACAACCTGCCGTGTAGCAAGTTGCATAGTGTGTGGGTTGTTAAACAATTAGGCGGCTACTGAGTATTATGTAGTAAATAAAAATATTATGATATTATTATTATTATTAATATTATGTTATATCGCTCTTTATCGGTGTATTTAATTGTTAACCAAACCATGTGGTTAGGTGCTCCTTCCGTCCTTTGTAATAATTTTAAAACGATCCATATTTATATGAATATTTAAATCATTGACGCGGTTTTTCGATATCGGAAGGAAGTTGGGCCCATACCTAACGCGAATAACAATTAAGTTTAATTTAATATGGGTTTGGATTATCTAACTACGTAATTTTAAAAGTTCAAAGGTGGCGATAACAAAAAAACTAATGGTAAAAGTATTAGAATAATATTTCTATCCAACTGTGTTATTCCTCTCTATTATCGCTTTGATTTTCTTCCTATCTATACTGGCTCAATAATAGAGAATTATTGCAAGTTACCGTATTAAGCTCCCGTATTATTAATACCGGCCTTATTTAAATAGTGCTTGTAAAGATGGGTCCCCATTAAATTCATTCTGAAAGCGATGCCGCCAAGTACACAAAAAATGATAAAGTAAAGAAGCCCTTTTGTAAACAATGATTTATTGCAGCAAAAAATATTTAAAGTTTCTAGTACCACGCCACGTGACACCGGTTTTATAGTAGGACAGAGGTGAAATAAGAGAATGTTTTGTAAGAAGATTATACGTGTTTTAGCAATGTATTTTTATTATTTATCTAAAAATTTGTCCGAGGCTATGGGTATTCGAAAAGGTTTGTTTAGTTTATCATTTTTGTGTACTTGGCGGCATCGCTTTTAGAATGAATTAAATATGGACCCATCTTTACCCATAATTTAGAGTTATTGCAAATCATGTTGACAGTGCTATTAACCTAAAAAGTGGGAAACATTTTTAATAGTTTTTCTTTATTGTTTTGTGTTGAAGGGTTTTGTTTTACACAATTACGGAAATACATTTAAAAAAGCAAGATTTAAAAAAAACGGATAAACAAAATGTTGTTTAAATTCAATCTTAAATTATTTCTTTGTTTTTTGTCGGGTTTTGATTATTTTTAAGCAAGTCGTAGCTTTTTTTATTAGGCTTATTATCAAATATTGGGATTGCAAAAAGATTTAAGAGACTAATGCCCATTTCCACCAACTTTTTAGGGGATCCCCAAGGTTAGTTTATATTATAAGTATGCGACATATCCTCAACTTTTAGGCGGTTCGAGGTCGGGGATGCAAGGAAGGGCACTCCACGGAGAAAAGTTGGCAAGACTGGGTAAAATCAAAGCTTATGATCAATCCAGTGGCGTCAAGAATTTGCGCATTTCATTTTGTATTGTTCTGGTAGTGATATTGTTGAAAGATGTAATTCCAAATGTTTTTATTTAAAGTAAAAGAATTTACAACTTAATAATAATTAAAACTGTTGTATAACCGGTTGTTCTACTAATACGATAAACTGTATATCTCCGGCACTAAACAACATGGCCGAAAAATGGGAGATGTGACGTCATAACAAGTCAAAGCAATATGGACTAATGTCTTGACCTTATGTAGACCGACTTAGGGGGATCCCTAGCGCTTGGCAGAGAATAACTTCTATATAAGTTAAGGATCCCCTCAAAAAGTTAGTGAAAATGGTCATTAGTGCTCTGCAGGCATGAACCAAATATTTGTATTGTGACTCAAATTTTTAAGTACCATGTAGAGTAATTTAAATTCACAATTATACGCGGCGTATTAGATTTTAACGCCCTAACTTTCCTTAACATTTATTTTTTTATTTGCATATATCAATATCTTTATTCGAAAGGGAAACACCAATTTTTAATGACAGCCAATAAAATTTGTATACAGGATGTCAAGTATATCAACGAATCAGTGTTATTTTTTTGAATGAGTTGAAGCCCATATTAAATGAACTTAAAAACTACGAGCGTTAAAGTTTAACAATCTGTTTAGTTACTTAAAGAAAAATCACGGTATAACAAAAATCCTTTTTATTTTCAGATATACCAAGCAGCAGAAATTTTGCATTAAAATTGAGTGACAATTATTAATTCCCAGTGTAATTTTCTGTAAAACTGTTTTTAAGTATACTCAAAGTGGACGAAGGAAGCTAAGACTTATCTTTTAAAACGATTTATTCTTATTTTTGTCAAAAGTCTTAAGAAATACAAATGCGAAAAATAAGGACTTAAAAGATATTTTAGGTCCTTTTTGAGACGTTATGGATACCGAAAGTCCCGTTGTATGGCCAGCGTGGTGTTACTCAGGTAAATTTAATTTTTAAATAGATTTTGGTGGTTGGTTGGTAAAGGAGTAGTTATTTTTGAAAAAGTGTTTATAATTTTTAAATTATTAAATACAGACTTTTCGGAAAGTCAACGATAATATTGAAAGGGCTAGTGGAACAACTTATAAGCATCCAGAAAAACATAGATGACCTCAATAATCAATGGTTTTCGAGATATTGGGACATTAATAAAATATTTACGATTTCAAATCACCCTGTACTTCATACTGCGGGTCTTATTATTGCTTGTGCTATTTTAGATGAAGTAAACGTATTTATAAAAAATAACTTTTTTAATGGCTTTACTATCAATTGTTTTTAGTCGCAGCAGGCTATGATGGCATAGTGTTTACATGGTTGCAGCGTTTTCAAAGTGAACCTTTGCAATTTATTTGACAATTGAAAGGTATAAAATACATAAAAACTGACCTTTAAAAGGCAAAAATTGAGTAGGTTTGTGTGCAACTTTAGTTTTAAATTGAGAATTTTGTGCAAAAAGAAGGGGGAATATAGTGAAAATAGGATTAGTTTCAATTTCAATTTTAATAATGGATGTCTCAAGAATGAAACGTTTCGCCAAAAAATTCTTTTAAATTCGTGATCAAGTGCCCCAAAGAAGCCCCTAAGATACTAATTTTCATCAAAATCGGAGTTGCCGCAACTTTCTAGGAAAGCACCGAAAAAAATCGATTTTTATTCAAAATCTTAAGTGCGTAACCTTAAAGTTTTATATTTTATAATAGGACGTAGATCTGGAGCTTACGCTTTACGTCTTGGGCTATAAGCAAACATGAGCAAAATATGCAAAATATCAGATTTTTATTATGTTTTAAGATACACTGATAATCGAATACTTAACATATGTTTAGCGTACAAGCCGGTCAATGCTTTTGTTTTTACAACCCGAAATTAAGTTTAAGATCTCTTTTTACAGGTCCATAATTTCTTACACTTCATTTTATTTTCTTTCCAAATCGTAAATTTTGACCAAAACATTTAGCTGTTATGGGAGCTGTAATCATTTATACGTTTATAACCTGTATTTTTGGTACTTTGGCAGCTTTTATGGTCTTCTTTAAATACAGCTATTTTAAGTTGACCTTTGATTTCGGTTATTATACAGGATGTAAAAAAATATTGTAAACTCTTAACAAAATAAAATATTACCTATTTTATATACTGCTGTGCAGTAAGTAGAGTTACATGCACTACTTTTAGTGCGGTAACTAACATAATACCTCACCAAAACGATAAAGAAACAGTTTCAGCAAAAGTCAAGTTTTTGCATGCTAAATCCATGTTAGTTTGACCTTATCTTTAAGTTGACAGGAGCGACGACGTTGAAAACTATTAATTTGCAGTTAAGTGGGCGTGGCAACTTTTGTATAGCTGCAAATTTTCTTAATTCAATTATAACAAGTTACCGAGATTTGACAACACCGCATTTTCATTAAAATTTGGCAACAGCGCTAATATCACCGTTTAATAAGACTAAAACATGCCTAAAAACCCCAAAAACCGAATTTTGTAAATACAGGTTTAGTTTTGAAGATATTTAGTTACTAACGTACTCTTTGCCAAAAGTGTAGTGAATTTTATCAGAGCAACTAATTAAAAGATAACTTTATAAATTAAAAAAAAGCTAAATGTAACTCCTCCAATTTAACACAATTAAAGTAAATGGGACATTCTGTTAACAAGATAAACGAAAAATATACGTGTCGCACAAAACTGGAAAATCTGGAAATAGTGCCGCTGTCACTATATTAGTCCATATGTATAAAAAAAGTAAATACCAAATTTTGTAAACGTAGCTTTAGTGCTTTTAAAGATGTTTAAGAGTTGGGGTACTTTGTATTAACCCAGTCACAAAATAACTAGCTATTGCGTTGGCTATTATATTCTTTGACCACATACGGACAATCGAGATATAAAATTAAATGTAGCATTATTAGTTTAATAGTATATTATATTACAAGTGTGGAAAATGCACTAATTTCACACGAGTAGGAGTATTGTAGTACGAGGCGTTAGTCGAGTGCGACAAACCCACGAGTGTAAGAAAGTCATTTTCACACGAGTACTGTACACTATTTTTCCTACGACCACAAATTATTCACCAAAAAAAAATTAAAGTTGGTCTTTACAGAAAAAAAAACAATTGAGAACTTTGCAACACTAGGGTGATTTTTACTTTGTAACACTAGTGTGATATGTACTTTTTCTTACTGCTATATTATACTGTTTTGACAATATTTTTACATCGAAAATCACCTACCTAGAAGCATTATATAACTTTTATCATTTTGGAATTTAAAAGGCCCTCACTTTTAAAAATATCAGTTAACAAACTTACGGGACCGGGGAGTGAAAAGGGGTGAAATTGGTAAAACGAGTTAATGAAACTGAACATCACATGTAAAATTAAGTAAAAATTACATTTTTTCCTCATATTTTTGAGAAAAAATATAAAAAATATGAAAATTGTAAATGCATAACCTAAAGTCCTAAAAGTAAGGAAAACGACTACTAACACAGCTACTAAACGTCAGTTATACCATGCAAAATATGGAAAGCATTTGGCAACGTCGGTAGGGTCTGATTCTATTTATGAATGGATAAAAGAAAGTGGATTCATAAAGTGTGTATTAGCCTTAAGGTTTAATTAAGGAATTAAAAAAAAGATTTAACTAGTTGTTTGAGTACACGAAGATAGAGAGAAAGGAATTTGATTTAAAGAAGTTTTTTCTCTGGTGCTTTAGGTCGAACGGTCAAGGGGCAAGGCTGCCTCTATAGGTGCGTGCTCAAAGGTAGGAGGGAGATTTTTAATTTGATCTACTTACCTGACAACACTGTGCCACTGAGCGAGCCGTCAGTGAAAGTTGTTTTTGTGGTTATGTCTATTTTTGTTTATGTTTTTATTTTTTCGGAAATTTTATTATTACTCTTTTTAATATTAGAAGAAAGCTTACACTGTGTAGTAACTTAACGTTAATAGGATGATTTTTGCTAATTTGGGTTCTACTGTTTAAGCTAAGTAAAAGTTTTTTTTACTGTCACTAAAACAAATATGTCACTTGCAAAATTAATAGCAGTTTTTAGAATGACATCATAATATATATCACACGAGTGTTGTAAAGTTCTTTGCAACACTAGTGTGATATAACTGCATTTTCTATGCATGAAACCAGTGTGCTATTTGCTATTTTCACAAGTGGTCATAGGAAAAAGATTTTTAAACATTGCATTACTTTTACTAACTCAATATATCTCTTATTATAAGTAATATAAATAAACCACTACATCGAACGCCCATTACTTTTTAAATACCTGCACGGTTTAAAATTTACACATTTTAACACTTAAAATTCTTAACTATTCACCTTAAAATAACATTGTGGTCGCCTTATACCTACCTGGCTGACCCCTTCTTCGTTCTTCACAAACACAATTGACCTTTTCTTCATGCTTCGCACAGGTTGCAGCCTTTGTCAATACTTAATCTTTAACTTGTGGGTTTTCGTCAGGTAGAATTACTTTGACCTTATTAAGGATCAGATTTCTAAGAAAACGAGAAGAAAAAAGCTTTTAACGCCAGGAAGATTCGACAGAAAAAAAATATGTTTCTCAATTCATTCGTCGTCTTAATAATTAAAGGGTGGTTTTTGGTAAATATGAATATCTTAGTTGATGTAAGGTAAATTATTATTGGAACAAATTAGCTATTTTTGATACATGTTGGAAAATAGTAGAGTTTTAGTCACTGATAATTGCCATCCCAAGCAGCATTATTGTCAAATCACAAATTTTGCAAAAATACCTTTGTTTTTATTATAATTAAAGGCATCTTAAGGACTTCAACTGGTTATAGTTTTTAAAACCAGAGTCGATTTGGCAAATTTTGGAATTTGTTAATAAAATTTGATTCAATCCACGAAAAAATCCAAATAGAAAATTTATTTTAAAACTTATTTTTGGGGGCGAGGGTAACCAAATAAATTACATATTTTTTAATGATAAACGGTTTATGGTACTAAAAGCTAAAAAATAACTCGGTAAGTCCTAGCTACCAGATCGCAACAATCTTTTCATCAATCTTTTCATCAATCTGGGGTACTGATCAGACGAATAATAAAAACGTTGCGCGAAGCGTATCTAGAGTAAATATTACAATTGAAAGTGCCCAACTATTTTATTATTTGTCTGATTAATATTCCAGATTGATGAGAAGATTGGTGCGATCTAGGTAGCTAGGACCAAATTATTTTTTACTTTAAGTACAATAGAACTGTTTCACATTAAAAAATATCTAATTTATTTTTCAAGTCTTTAGTCTTGTTGTTAGTTGATACTTTTCATTCTTGAGTTCATTTAATGCCTCCGTATAACTAACCACAACTAATCAATGATTTTTATATTAAAGTAGTTGTGAAAACTATGTAATCAGCCATTTTGTGGCGGCGGTCATTTTGGATTTTTTTGTTATTGAGCTCAGGCGTACAACTAGGGATTTTAATTTTTGTCAAAAATTTTTATCTAAAAAAATGAGACGCAGGATCGACACTAATATAGAATATATAATATAGAAAACCAAAAAAGATATAATAAATCTGATTGCGCAGTCATGATTTCAATTTTGAAACACATTTAATGGTGAAAGCAAATCATGGCCAGCTTGATTCGTTTTGAAGATGCAGAGTGTTTTTCAAATTTTGTCAATTTGGCCAGGCACTTGTAACTCTCTTGATATTAGAGATAGAGAAAAATGTAAAAGAAAAGTTTTAGGGATTTATTTTAAAGTTATAACACAGAGTTGGGTTTTTTTAAATGGAACATTCTGTATATTTTATCTCCAATAGTAAGGTATCCCTAAAACCTGTAAAAATACCACACTTAATATATTTAATTTTTAATAGTTTCGGAAATATCAGCCATCGTCCGAAATTGGATCAAAAAATTTGCATTTTTTTCAAATAAAACACCCTGTATATTTTATTTCAATTAAAAAGACGTTTTAAAGACCTTTAAAATTTACCACATTTAAAATTATTTTTCCAACAGTTTCTGGAAATATGAGCGTCCAAATCCTAATGCGCATATCTACTATTTTTTGGGTTTATATGGTCATATTTCCAACACTATAAAAGATAAATATATGAAATGTGGTATTTTTTTAAACCTCTTTAAAATATATTTGTAACGGTAATGTAATATACAGGGTGTTTCGTTAAAAAATCCTGATGATGACCATATTTCCGAAACTATTAAGAATGGATATATTAAATATGGTATTTCTTATAGCTTTTAAGGAGACCCTCCTCTTGGTGATAAAATATACAGGGTGTTCAATTTAAAACCCAACTTTGTGTCATCACTTTAAAATAAAAGTCAATGGAAAAATACGTAGGTACGCCACTGAATTTAACGTAAAAGTCCCTAAAACTTTTTATTTACATTTTTCTTTTATCTCTAATATCAAGCGAGTTACAAGTGCCTGGCCAAATTGACAAAATTTGAAAACACTCTGTATCTCCAAAACGAATCAAGTTAGCCATGGTTAGTATTTACCATTGAATTTGTTTCAAAAATTAAAATCGAGATTGCGCAATCAGATTTGTTCTATCTTTTTTGAGTATTGATATACCCTGCAAGGTCAACGAAAAGGCGCCACCCCTGTACATGACACTATTGGCCTTAAGAGGAACACTATTAAAATTTATAAAATATCTATATTTTTTTAAAAACTATAGTCAGTATGAAATTTTTTCACTCTGCAATTTTTTTATGCGGTACTTTCAAATGCCTCTAATTACAAAAAAAGGAAAATATTTTTGATCAAATTTACGAACAAAATAAGAGAGAGAATTTACTTTTAAAAGTTTTGATTTTCTCTGGGGGGCTAACCAAAAAATTAACTTTTTTCGCAAATTCTCACAGCATAGCATCTGGTACACATTTGGTGTGGGTCTCATGTCTTAGTTTTTAGAATAAATAATTTGAAAATCCTAGCTGCGCCCCCAATTCAGCTCTATTCTACGAATTAAGCCCTTTCATTTGATACCCATATTGGGGTAGTTGTGGAAAACATATGTAATACGCCATATTGTGGCGAGTGCCATCTTAGATTTTAATTTTTTCATAGTGAGCTCTATTCTTGGCCATCTTGGATTTACAATCATAACGAATGTATTTAATTGTATTGTTATCAAGATTAGCAGTGTGTACCAAATTTCAGATCGATCGGTCGTCAAGAAGGGAGTCAAATTCTAATTACTACATTAAACCCAAATAAATAACAAATGGCGTCCAGCTGCCATCTTGAAATTTTTATCTGCCAATTTTACTCTAAAATGTAGTATTTATGCGTCAATTTCACACCTTAAGGTTCAGGTTAGTTCTGGTTAGTTTTTTAAAGTTAATCCGTTTAAAAATAAAAGGGGATGGACATTAAAGAAATGCACTGTGTCATCTATTACATCTACACTATTACACCCAAAATCAATTAAGCAATGTCTCTCTCTCTCTCTCTCTCTCTCTATTTTTTCTTGGTTTTGGTCCCTTCAGGTCCACTCCACCACTATCCCCCTTCCGGACTATGCTTTCCAGGGCTTCGTCGTCGGAAAATCTGTATAATCGAGCTCGTAGATTCCAGAAATTCCAAAAAGAAAACAAATAATTCAACAATCGATGCAATGCATAAATTGTCGGCTGTCAAACCAAGATCTGCTACTGGTGTTACGTATAACCTTCACTTTCGCTACTGACAGTTCCCATGGCACGCCCATCTATTTCCCGCCATTTGAGAAATACCTCGTGTTCACCACCAAACAGGATACCATCAGCTTATAGGAATCTTCGCTCACAGCGCTTAGATCCAGAAGAAAGATGCCGTCAATTTAGCGTGAATCTTTCCTTGATCCCCGAAGGTAAAAAACGTTCGTACGACACATCTAGCCGCCACTCCGGAAAGAACTTTGTAGTCCTTGACGCACATCCGCACTGTCCGGAGGTCAAACAAAGAGTCTCAATTAAGCAATGTCGGTTTTAAAAATATTTGTTTATAGTTGATTTACATATAAAATTTCCATTTTATACAATAAATGCTACATTTTTCTCTCCTTCTTTCTCCGAGTACTACCTACTTTGTTGGGCAGGTAAAAACTACCTGCTATAAACTTGACTTTTAATACATTTTATGTCACTTTTCATGGGTAAATTTGGGGCATTTGGTCCGTAAACACCTATAAATTAAACCATAAAACGGTGCGGTTTGACTTCATAAATAATATTCAATGGCTTTTATTGGATTTTGGCCTCATAAAATAGTTGATATTATAATTAAAAAGTTAATTATGGGCTTAAAATGAGTAACTAAATAACTAAATGGTGTAAGAATCTTTTAGTCTAAAGGGGCCCACAGACGATCAATATTATTGCGCAAAATATTGTACAATCATATTGCTAGTCGTCTCCAAGCAGTGCAATATATTTGCTTAATGACAATATTCAATATATTGCATTAAGCAATAACTAGTTTTGTTTTGTAAATACTGGTTGAAACATGGATAAGAAAAAAGTACTTGCTTAAAAATGTTTGTAAAAGAATAATTAATCTTTATTTCTTCTTCTATTGCTTTGAACCCATATTTGTTTAATTGTTGTTGTAAAACAACAACTCTTTCAACTTCCCTCCTATGGTTTTTCAACTAAACTCTGTACTTGGCTCTCTAGTTATCTATCTGATCGACGTATATCAGTTATTGTGGACGGCCATTCTTCAAGCTTTCACCAAGTTAATGCTGGAGTGCCTCAGGGCTCAGTTCTGGCACCAACATTGTTTCTTCTTCACATCAACGACCTTCTCTCGTCCACAACCAACTCCATTCATAGTTTCGCCGACGATAGTACCCTTCACTCCAGTTTTCAGGTTCCTAAACCCATCACTAAACCTGATTTGGAAAACAAACGCAGAGCGATGCAGATATCTCTTTCTGCAGGATCTTAATTTAATATTGGATTGGGGCGCCAAAAATCTCGTCCATTTTAATGCATCCAAAACACAATCATGTTCCTTGTCGCGAAAAGAGTCATCAAATACTCATCCTCTACTTATGAGCGGCCAAGTTTTACAGAGCAAAGACACCTTCAATCTTGTGGGCGTCACATTTGAAAGTAACCTTAACTGGCATAAACACATTGTATCTATAGCCACGGCAGTTTCAAAAAGCTTGGATTTCTCTTTCGAGCCAAAAGTGTTTTCCTTTCTAGATTTATACACTTGAATATTGTTCTCATATTTGGTGCATGGCGTCCCCCACAACCCTAAGCATTCTTGATTCTATTCAAAGAAGAGCTACTTCGTCTCATTAATGATCATTCATTTACGAAAGCAGCTTCCTCTTGCCCATCGTCGGGCTGTGGGGATTTATCGCTTTTATATGGTGTACCTCCATGGCTTCTGCTCTGAAGAATTGTCAGAATACGTATAGTTCCTCCACTCTCACGGTTCCCAACAGAGAAACTCGTGGTTCTGGCGCGTATGCATCCCTCATACGGTCCAACTGGACAAGGCCCCTGAACTTCCCACTCCTTTGTTCGTTCTTTATCCATAGAGTTTCTCAGAATGTGAACCTGTTGCCTATGAAGGTATTTTAAAAAGTAGGGTTTGATTGACCCATAAAATATTTCTATTTAGCAAATATTAGTCGTATAGGTAAAAATTGATGATTTTTATTCGAAACTCCACATAAATACAAAAGCTTTACCATCATTATACGAAAATTCCCTCATTGAACTTTAAACAGAAAGAATCGTTGACTTGACATCGACATTCGACATGCCTCACAATAAATTCCTGTAAGTACCAAGGTTCTCTGTGGAATATTTAGTAGCCATTACTAGTTGGACATGTGAAACACGTATCAGTCGATAGCGAGCTATCGATATAATGGTCTAGAGTATTTTTTCGAAGAAAAAGGAATTTGAACTCTAGCAAGCCGAATAAAAAAGAATGAGGAAAAATAAATTGGAATTTATTTTTAAACAATATTTATGTAAATTTGTATTACACCTTAATAATAATTAGAACAAAATACGAAAAAATTAACAAAAAGAAATTGAAAAATAAATAAAACTTACTAGAAAGGTAAAAATAATTATTAAGAGAAAAAAAAGTTAGTTCAAAAATAAAATATACGCAATTACAAAATATAATAAAAATTAAAAATATAAAAAACTTTCAGCTAAATGAGAGCACATGACAAATATAAAAATTTTGACATTAAATTTACTACATTTATTGTTTGCACAGCGTGCAAACCCATAAGGCTTGAGTCCATGAGGCGGATGTAATTTCGACCAAGTTTAGAGCAGGTGCGAAAAAACACATGTAATTTCAACCAGAAGTAAAAGGGACCGGATATCTTATATGTATTTTTGGGCATATGGCTCCTTAATGACAGTAAAAAATAAAAAATAAATAAATATCCTGTAAGATTTCGGCTACCATGGTTGTTTATTTAAAAATTACGGAGTCTCCAAAAGAAAATAGAATACCCTGGGCCCGACCAAGACGGCGACACGTATTTCATCTTCAATAAGACTTGTCACAGCCGCTTCAGGTCGTCGACCAAAATATCTAACCTGGAATTAGGTTCAAGTTCCTAAACAGCAAATATAGGCATTTAATACAGGTATCACCTTAAGCTGATCTGAACCACTCGCTAAATCAAAAACAACGACGAGTGAATGTATTAAAAAGACAATTTCCTCCCTGAAGCTTTTGTATGCACATTGAATTTACCAAGTGCACCCAAGTATCTCTAATATCCTTTCTATGCAAGGATGATATCATCGGTGATAGGATAGCCTTCTTGTGGTTCATTATCAACCTCGTAAATAATATCATGTTATTGCAAAATTTTAATAAACGCTTTAATGTCTATAATAAACCCTGAGGTAGTAGCTATAATATCGATAGTTTAACTTTATCACTTCATGTCGTTAATATACAATATCTAACCTGCAATTACGTTCAGGTTCCTAAACGGCAAACATAAAGTAGGCATTTAATACAGTTATTACCTTAAGCTAATCTGGACCACTCGCTAAATCAAAAACAACGAGTGAATGTAGTAAAAAGACAATTTCCTCCCTGAAGCTTTTGTATGCACATTGAATTTATCAAGTGCACCTAAGTATCTCTAAAACCGTTTCTATGCAAGGATGATATCATCGGTGATAGGATAGCCTTCTCATGGTTCACTATCAACCTCGTAAATAATATTATATCATTGCAAAATTTTAATAAACGCTTTAATGTCTATAATAAACCCTGAGGTAGTAGCTATAATATCGATA
This sequence comes from Listronotus bonariensis, assembly GCA_014170235.1. Lineage (NCBI taxonomy): Eukaryota > Metazoa > Arthropoda > Insecta > Coleoptera > Curculionidae > Listronotus > Listronotus bonariensis. The sequence goes on along the minus strand of JACEGR010000885.1, from coordinate 86,248 downwards.
GTTTAACTTTATCACTTTATGTCGTTAATATACAATTTCTAACCTGCAATTACGTTCAGGTTCCTAAACGGCAAAAATAAGGTAGGCATTTAATGAAGTTATTACCTTAAGCTAATCTGACACTCGCAAATCAAAAACAACTAGTAAATGTAGTCAAAAATATGGAGTTATTACCTTAAGCTAACTGGACCACTCGCTAAATCAAAACAACTAGTAAATGTAGTAAAAACACAATTTTCTTGAAGCTTTTGTATGCATTGGATTTACCAAGTGCACCGAAGTATCTCTAAAACCTTTTCTATGCAAGGATGATATCATCGGTGATAGGATAGCCTTCTCATGGTTCACTATCAACCTCGTAAATAATATCATTTCATTGCAAAATTTTAATAAACGCTTTAATGTCTATAATAAACCCTGAGGTAGTAGCTATAATATTGATAGTTTAACTTTATCACTTCATGTCGTTAATATACAATATCTAACCTGCAATTACGTTCAGGTTCCTAAACGGCAAACATAAAGTAGGCATTTAATACAGTTATTACCTTAAGCTAATCTGGACCATTCGCTAAATCAAAAACAACGAGTGAATGTAGTAAAAAAGACAATTTCCTCCCTGAAGGCATAGAGAGATTTTGCAATTGAACTTTTATTTAAGATAGGAAGATTATTTCAAACATATTGACTTATATTGGAAAAGAAAGTAACTTATTGTTTTTGTATCAGAAATAATCTGGTATATTAAACATAACCCATAATTTAAATTATAATCGTGAAAAAAAAAAAACAAACTCACATACGACCTCAATTAATAGTAATGTACTAATAGACATATCAAACATCATCAAAACTTGTATATTGGTTTTTACAACCCGAATTTAAAGAAAAAATCCCGACTTAGGATTTTAAAGCCTAAAATTAATGTGTTAAATCAAAATTTAAAAGAAAAAAGTATACATTTATTCTCTGGTTATTCCTTGAAATCAGGTGTAGATACGTACCATCCGAAACATCGTGTATCAGTTAAAAAATAAAGACAATAGAACTTCAGAAAAGTATTATTATGAAAAGAATCAATTTAGACTCTAATGCCTGAATTTAAAGAAAAAAATCTGACTTTAGACTTTGGATTCTGGTACTTTGTGCCACATTAAAACATTCATGGGTAATTCTTTGGCCAATGCGCGGAAACGAAACTTTCTAAAGCAACGACAAAGCAAGACTGATTGGTCATCCGATCTAGAAGAGTTTTTACATGCAAGCGTTTCTTTTTAATCTCAACCTGCTAGGGTTTAACATGATAATTATCCTCTCAGTTTCAGTTTTGGGGTCCTCATGCCAATCTCCAGGACAGACTTGGAAAGCAAACGCAGGGCGATGCAGATATCTTTTCATAAGACCTTATTTAATTATTGGATTAAAGAGTCAAAAATCTTATCCAATTTAATGCATTCAAAACACAATCATGCTCCTTGTTGCGGCATAGGCCATTAAAAAATAATCCTTTACTTATGATCGGCCCACTTCTGCAAAATAAAGACAAGTTTACCCTTGTGGGCGTCACATTTAAGAATAACCTTAATCGGCATAAACACATTTATTTATAGCCACGGGAGCTTACAAACTCTAGGATTTTTCTTTCGATTTAATAGATATTTTTCCTCTCTTAATTTATATATTTTCTATGTATCCCAAATCCGACCTTCTCTGGAATAGTGTTCCCATATCTGGGGAATGGCGTACCCTACAACCCATTCCCATTCTGGATTCCATTTATGGAAGAGTTGCTTGCCTAACTGGTGATCCTCTCTTGTTCTCTTGTATACAGACTTCCAGGCTTCTGTTGTAAAAAATTACCCAGCATAATTCCTCCACTTGCAGTTCCCAACAGAAAAACTCCTGGTGCCACACATATACACACATATACGGTCCAACTGGACAGGCCTCAAACTTTAGACTTTTTCGTTATTTTATTCCTAGTATCTATAGAGTGTGGAACCTGCTACCCGCAGAGATCTTCTCATCTCCTCCAAATCTTGAGGTATTTAGGTCACGTGTTAACAAACTCCCTTTAACCTCGCTTAAGACAACCACGGTACGTTGGTATTTAGGCTTCAAGCCTTCGTGGTGTGTTCAACAATTAAAAAAACACATAGAATCTCAATTGAACGCATCGTGCTGGCAGAACGTGGATATATTTGTTTCTTATGTCCAGTTTTACAATTGCGAATTCAGTTTAGGTTTAGCTAATCTCAACTGGTGGTTGAACCAACCGGCTTATTTACAATAAATTGCTGTCAGTTTTGGCATTTATTTGACAGCATTATATTTTAAATGGGCCGGTTTAACCACCAGTTGGGTTCAACTGCCCCCTCCCACCCCTTTCATGCCACATCCTTTGTAATCAAAACCAAATATTTTATACATACCTAATGGCAAATATGGGCATTTAATGATGATGTGGCCTTTCCCAGGGCCGAGTGTGAAATTACCGGGCATTAAAGTATCAAACAGTTTTCCGTTCGTTCTCGGTCGTGGTAGGACGTTGGAAGGGAGTCCATGCGGCTCTCATGTGGTATCGTGCATGGAGGATGTAGAAGACGTTCTGGTGCCCCGAGGAAGATAGGAAACTCACAGCTGAATTTGAGAAGGCATCTTGTTTCTGGAACCAAGCGCTGTGAGTGAAAATTCTTATAACCTGATTTTTCCTGTTTGGCGTGCTGCACGAGGTGTTTTCCAATGGCGAAAAATGGAGGCGGGCGTCGCGGGGCGGGGATCAAGAAACCGGTTATGCGCGATACCAGTAGCAGATCCAGGGAAGATGGCCGAAATTCATGCCACTTTATAATTTCAAGACAAATTAATAGTGAAAGAATCCGGAACTTCTGGGAGCTACGAGCTCGACTACCCAGATTTTCCCTTGAATGAGCTGATAAATTGGACCGAAAGGGACCAGAGCCAAGAATAAATAAACCAACCAAAGTCTCAAATAATCATATCGTTGCTAAAACTCTTCAATCACGCGCAAACGGTCATTTTGTAATGCTCGACTAAAATAAATCAAGTTGTCCACAGCCTGCGGGTCGACAGCACACAGCAGAACAGCAAGAAGGTATGATTAACTCCGTTGGCTCCGGAGGTAGCTGCAGATCTTATAATAAACCAGTCTCCTATGTTATTATTCTTATTTATGTAATTATCTTAGTACGTATATTTACGCTCTACTTCGAGAGATACCCATTTTTTGCATTTTTCTAATTACATTCAGCTACCTATAGGTTAATTGAAAATCGTGAGATTGTGTAACATCTGTCACAAGTTTTAGAGCTACTGTTTAGTTTTCTAGTATACATTTTAAAATAAACTATATTGAGTAACAAAGGCAGGTAAACACCTATTTATTTATATACAATATATTTTATTAACTTTACGTTTACATATACAGATAAGTCCACGCCACTAGAAAAATAGGCAGGGAACTAGATGAATTTACTACTGTCCGCTTTGATTGATAAACGCATTCGCATGATTAACCGAACGAGATCTCAGTTTGTAATAAAAAACATTTCGCAATTTTTATCGCACCGTTGTGGTGAGTTTTGTTTACACTCGCTCGTATACTAGCTCGTGTCAGGCGAATGTAAGTCAATTCGCCTAGGTTTTTCCTATCTTTCTACTACAGTGGCCGTGTCTGTATATTACAAAGTGTTCACTCAATAATGGTACACGAAAGAACCACACATTTCTTTGGCCAAATTATTGGGATTTATCCTAACATACCTATATTCGGATGTTGATATTAAGAAAGCTACAGGGTGTCTAGAATGTATGGTTAACTTCATTGGCTCCGGAGGTAGCTGCAGATCTTATAATAAACCAGTCTCCTATGTTATTATTCTTATTTATGTAATTATTTTAGTACGTATATTTACGCTCTACTTCGGGAGATACCCATTTTTTGCATTTTTCTAATTACATTCAGCTACCTATAGGTTAATTGAAAATCGTGAGATTGTGTAACATCTGTCACAAGTTTTAGAGCTACTGTTTAGTTTTCTAGTATACCTTTTAAAACAACCTGTATTGAGTAACAAAGATAGGTAAATACCTACTTATTTATTTATATACAATATATTTTATTAAGTTCACGTTTACATTTACAGACAAGTCCACGCCACTAGAAACATAGGTAGGGTACTCGATGAATTTATTACTGTCCGCATCGATTGATAAACGCATTTGCATGATTAACCGAACGAGATCTCAGATTGTAATAAAAAAACATTCCGCAATTTTATCGCACCGTTGTGGCGAGTTTTGTTTACACTCGCTCGTATACTAGCTCGTGTCAGGCGAATGTTAGTCAATTCGCCTAGGTTTTTCCTTTGTTTCTACTACAGTGTCCGTGTCATGTATACCACAAAGTGTTCACTCAATAATGGTACACAAAGAACCACACATATGTTTGGCCAAATTATTGGGATTTATCCTAACATACCTATATTCGGCATGTTAATATTAAGAAAGATACAGGGTGTCTAGAACGTATGGTTAACTTCATTGGCTCCGGAAATAGCTGCAGATCTTATAATAAACCAGTACATAAATATAAAAACACAGGTCCTTATAAAGAAGCTATATTAGGTATTACCGAAATAAATCACAAGCGTATTTCTTCTGTAGTGACAAAATCATCAACTGTGTGTCATTTTCCAAGGATCCTCAACAAAAGAGCAACAACAATTTTTTAGATTAAATTTCACATAAAAAAATCGGGTGTAAAGCTGTCGTGACCAGTTTATTATCAAGCCGATCTCCAATCTTTCCCGACTTCCGGTTTCTATTTTGTTGTTGATTCTAAGCAGTTAGATAAACGATTTTGTAAGCAGCAACAAATTTTCGACTCAAATAATATCCGCTAAAACTCAGGTGTAAATCTGGTGTGGCCGATATGTAAGTTAATCGATCTCCAATCTTTCCCGACTTCCGGTTCCTATTTGGTTGCTGACTCTTTACGCTGTAACCAACAATTTCGTAAGCATATAAATTTTCAGATGAAAAAATCGGGTGTAAAGTTATCATAGGCAGTGTTAATTTAGTCAAAAACAAAAAAAATTGCCGCAACAAAGCAACCTAATTTTTATTTAATGTATTTCACCTTTTAAGCGTATGTTCATTCTAACCTAACACAAAGCTGGAACTGTTTTCCATTGCCAGTTTGACAGACCTCGAAAAGCTTCTTGTTGCATAGTACATTAATATAAGTGCTTCCTTTTTTGGTGACGTTATCTCCGTATTCAGTTAACAGTGCTATTAACAGCTGTGTATCTTAACTAAGAAACTAAAAGCTAAATCATTAATATAACGTTAATTACGTATGAAAACACAGGCCCTTATAAAGAAGCTATATATTAGGTATTACCAGAATAAATCATAGGCGTATTCCTTCTGTAGTGACAAAATCATCAAGTGTGTGTAATTTTCTAAGGACCCTCAATAAAGAAATAGAATCTGCCGTTTCCCATCTGTTCAACAATTATTTTGGTATTTACGTTGAGAATATTTTGAACCATGTGGTTAAGCTACTGATGATTATTGTAAAGATGTGTTTAAATAGCAATATTACTTTCCTATTCATTTTAAGTTAATTTATTTAATGTCATTGTACTTATACAGGGTTCTCCATAATAGGCTACCCATTTTATTATTTGAATTAAACTTTTCTTTGTTTAACGTATGTCCTAAAAGTTTTGGCACACAATATTTATCGGTTTTTTTTTTAATGCTGCGCTTGAGAGTATTTGGGGCACTTACATCTCTTTCGATATTTAAGACCATTCCTCCTCAATTCCAACGATATCGTACTCTTAGAAGATCTGTATTGCCTAGCCAGTCTCCTCGTTGACATTCCAATCTGGTTTTTTGCTCTTCTCACCAATCTCTCTGACCTCTGTGCGGTAAATGCACGTGGTCTTCCACTTTTGGGAGATTCAGACATGGTATTCCCTGCTCGCACTCCGCTATTGTTCTATAAATGGTTCTGCGTGAAATGTTTTCATTCTGGAATATTCGACAGATTTCAGCTTTGGGTATCCGCCCAACTAACTTGTAGATACTTTTTATTATTTCTAATTTATACGACATCTTAAAGCGAAACCTTCAAAATAAATAAATCTCAACTGACAGTAAATAAAGTAAATAAACTTTTGTTTTCAAAGGCAACTTGATATTATTTTGTTTTTGTTAAAATTAAAGACAATGAGTTTTGTGCCAAAACTTTTAGGACATACGTTACTAAACAAACATTTTATTTAAGTAAGTTACAGCTAACTTTTTGGGATTTGTAATTACTTATAAATATTTGGCTAATTTAATTCTAACTTTTATAAGTCACGTCTTTTAAATGACCTCCCCCAACTCCAGCACATTTTTCAATATTAAATAAAAGTGGTTTATTACATGGCCCAGCAAACCTTCGTGTATTCCTTCAACTTCACTTCACGAATTTTGACTTTAAAGTTCCTCGATTGTACTTGGACGACTCGCAAACACTTTGGCTTTTAAATATCCCCACAGGAAAAATTGGTGCCGTTAATAACCCATTTTTTATCTAATATTGAAAAATGTGTTGAAGTTGATGGAGGTCATTTACCACTAGACACCAAGTTATATTAAAATATTTAAAGCGTTGCAAAAGGTATAAAAATTGTAATTTATGTAACAACTGCATAAAGTAATACTTTTTTCACAAATGGCAAGTTTGACCGCAGGAGCCATTAGGCGAGTGCGGCAATCCCATGAGTAAAAAAGATACTTTATGCATGTGTAATATACTATATTTTTTCCACGACCGTATAAAAATTTCCCAAAATACATTTTATTCATATTTTATTTATCTAAACTTATTAATTTTAATTTTTGCAGCACAGCCATTATATTGCAACAAAAATCATAGCCCTCTTTATTTTTAAAGACAATTATCCTCTCTATAACTATGCATTTATTATTTAATTTTAGAAAATTGTATGTACTTACTTTGTGTAGAAATAATACTAAAACAGTATAAATCTTTCAATTTTTAGTCATCCAAATTCATTATTACTATCAATTTTCAATAATTTCTATTAAATTTATTTGCAAAACTACTTTTCAATTTTTTAGTCATCCAAATTCATTATTACCATTAATTTTTAATAATTTAAATTAAATTCTATTTGCAAACTGTCAAATTTTAAAACAGTTACACATAAACTAAAAGAAATAATAACGAAATCAAAGGTAACTTGACCGTTTGATTCAGTTGATGTCGCGTTTACTGTTGCATTGCATAAATTGATATTTAGGTTTATTGTAGTAAGCATGGAAACAAAACACTAATTTAAAGTGTGAAAAAGCTTCAGAGTGTTAAAAAAGTTACTTTTTATAACACTTTATGTAGTGTACTAGAATGGAGTACTTTTAACTTCATGTTAACAGTTAAAAAATTATTTTTCGTTGCACTAAACAAAGTAAACGGTAATATCTCGTAAACAGATATTTATAGTGACTCTAATAAAGTAGGCATTTCTTTTCTGCATAAAAGACACAGGAGAGTTAGATGTTTTACCCAGACACTAGATACAAAAAGGCATAAAAGTTGCGGCCTATAGAGAAATTCAAAGTAGTGTGGTTGTCGCCCTTGGTTACTACTTGACAATGTAATACATGGTAAAAACCAAAATGGTTTGATGCGCTTCCCAAGTGGATATTAAATATAAAATTATGCAAAATATTGAGGTTTAAAATGGCGTATACCATGTTTTTTTGGTATAATTAGCTAACGTAAATAATAACCGATCGAAATCAGACACGGTGTGCAGTCATTTTCGAAAAGGTCAATATGGAAGTCATCAATAGCCGAGAACTATTAAAACCACTTCTATAGCTCTAATAAAGTAATGTCGAAGATCTTATTAAAAGATTAATTTACTAGGTATATTGTTGTGTACTTGTCTGATTTACATCACTTACTTTCGAAGTGTTGAGGTTGAAGACAGGGCCGGTGTAAGTGTATTTACATAGTATAGAAGTTTGAAACTTACCTTTTTAAACGGTTTAACTTAACTTGACCTGTCCATTTATTTATTTGGATCAAATGTAGTAATTGAATGAATTTAACCACTCTTCCTGACGACGGATCGATCTGAAATTTGGTACAGACTCTAAAAGCTTGATCACAATACAATATAATACACTCTTTGTGATTGTAAATTCAAGATACAAAATGGCGGGATTATTACTAACACAACACAATAGACAATTAAAAGAATAAAATCCAATATGGCCGCCTTCCTGACGACCGATCGATCTAAAATTTAGTACACACTCTTAATTTTGATCACAATACAATAAAATACATTCTTTGTTATTGTAAATTCAAGATACAAAATGACGGATTATATATTACTTCACTACAACCTCAAAATGAATATCAAATGAAGGGGTTTGATTGGTAGAATAGAGATCACTATGAAAAATTTAAATCCAAGATGACCGCCGCCTTAAAATGGCGGATTACACTTTTTTCCAAAACTACCTTAATATGGGTATAAAATGAGAAGGGCTTGATTTGTAGAATGGAACAGAGCTCACTATAAAAAAATTTAAATTTAAGATGGTAGCCGCCACAAAAGTGGCGACTTACATATATTCCACAACTACTTCAATATAACATCGTTAGGCTGGTAAGTTATAGTAAGGCATTAAATGAACTTAATGAAATGAGGAAGTAAAGACAAAAAAACGATAAACCGTTAAAATGAATTATGTAAAAAATTTATGTGTTGACGGTTGATTGCACTAGACGTTAAAAAATAATTTGGTAAGTCCTAGCTACCAGATACGCACCAATCTTCTCATCAATCTGAGGGTATTGATCAGACAAATAATAAAGTCGTTGGAGCACTTCACATTTTCTATCTTAATACTTACCCTGGATACGCTATTCCCAACAGTTTTAATATTTGTCTGATTAATACCCCGAGAATAATGAGAAGATTGGTGCGATCTGATAGCAAGAGCTTACTGAATTATTTTTTAGCTTTTTAGTGCAATATATTACATAATTTAATATTTTGTAAAAGTTATTTTTTTATCTTTGGACAAACCACGAAGGCTGAAAGCCTAAATACTAACGTACCGTGGGTGTCTTAAGCGAGGTAAGAGGAAGTTTGTTAACACGGGACTTAAAAACTTGAAGATTTGGGGGAAGGAAAGACCTCCGCTGGCAGTAGGTTCCACAGTCTAGAAACTCTAGGGATAAAAGAACGAACGAAATGGGAAGTTCGGGGCCTGTCCAATTGGACCGTATAGGGATGCATACGCGCGGCACCACGAGTTTCTCTGTTGGGAGCTGCAAGAGGAGGGACTATACTGGATAATTCTGTCGGAGCAGAAGCCGTGAAAGTATCTATAGAAGAGCGATAGATCTCCCACAGCTCGACGATGGGCAAGAGAAGGAAGTCTTTGAGTAAGTAAAGGATCATTAATAAGACGAACAGCCCTTCTTTGAATGGCATCAAGAATGCTGAGGGTTGTAGGGGATGCCATTCCTCAGACATGAGAACAATATTCCAGAGAGGGTCGAATTTGGGACACATACAAAGTGTATAAATTGAAGGAGAAAAATACTTTTGGCTCGGAAAAGAAATCCAAGCTTTTTTGAAGCCGCGGTGGCTATAGATACAATGTGTTTATGCCAGTTAAGGTTATTCTCAAATGTGACGCCCACAAGGTTAAATGTGTCCCTGCTCTGCAAAAACCTGGCCACTCATAAGCAAAGGATGAGTGTTTGATGATTTTTTCGCGACAAGGAACATGATTGTGTTTTGGATGCATTAAATTGAACGAGATTTTTGTCGCCCCAATCCAATATCAAATTGAGATCCTGTGAAAGAGATATCTGCATCGCCCTGCGTTTGCTTTCCAAGTCGGGTTGAGAGATTGGTTTGAGAACCTGAAAAGTGGAGTGAAGGGTACTATCGTCAGCATAACTATGAATGGGATTGGTTGTGGAAGAAAGAAGGTCGTTGACGTGAAGAAGAAACAAAGTTGGTGCTAGTACTGAACCCTGAGGCACTCCAGCATTAATTTCGTGAAAAAGCTTGAAGAGTGGCCATCAACAATGACTGATATACGTCGATTGGAAAGATAACTGGAGAGTCCAAGAGCAGAGTTTAGTTGGAAGACCGTAGGAGGGAAGTTTATTAAGAAGTGCGTCGCGTCAGACTTGGTCGAAAGCTTAATCAATAGTAATGACCGTTTAAGTGTGGCTATGTAACAGTTTGTAAAATAACTCCTAAAATTAACTAATTAACAATTATACAGTGTGGACGACAATAGTCCCGCCCCTGAAAACTTTGGTACCCTAAATTTTTTCTTTAAAAATTTAGGTGTGATTACTGAAACGACATAAACTACTTTTTGACGTAAAAATGATAGTTGTCACAATCAAGATGGCGGATGAGCGCCATCTTAGGAAAACAATTTAAATGGAAAGGGGGTCTTGTGGCACATCATCTTGAAGCTCTTGACGTGTACTTTACAACCCTAGAATATAGTGTCAATAACTTCACCAACTACGAAATGACGGTACTTTGAAAATTCCCTAAATACCTGATCTGGATGGCCATATTTCCGAAACTAATAGAGATAGATCCACTTATTGTGGTATTTTATAAACGCTTTTTAAAAGATCTTTTTAAAGGTTATACTGATAGTGATCCGCAGAGTAGGACAAAAAGAGGACATTTTTTTATAAAAGTACCTTCTGTATTATATCACCAATAAAAAAACTTTAAAAAGCTGTAAGAAAATAAAACATTAAGAACATCTACCTTTATGAGTTTCAAAAATATGGCCATTCAAATCAGGTATTTCGGTAATTTATAAAATACTGCCATTTTGTAGTGGGTAAAGATATAGACTTTACATTCTAGGTTTGTAGAGTTCTCGTCAGGAGCTTTAACATGATGTGTCACAAGGCCTCCTTTCCTTTAATTTTTTCCCTAAGATGGCGCCCATCCGACATCTTGATTTTTGCAACTATCATTTTTACGTTAAAAGTAGTTTATATCCTACCATTAGAGTACAAAAATTAGCAGGGGGACTGTTTACGACCACACTGTATATGGCTGGAGTCGATCATTATTTTTAACCGATTTTTGTGCAGTTTAGTTAAAGTCATATCTCTCTACAATCTTTGGAATATTTTGTTGTAGTAAAATTATTATTAAAGTCGGGCCTGCTTAAACTGTCAAATGATTTGTTATTAGAATAATACAATAAGTGTGAAATTGTGTTCTAGCTACTTTCTATAAAAGGGTGTGGTTGAAAGAAGATTGGCTATAATGCATAAATTGGATTGGCTATACTTTTACTTAAATAAATTATCAGTAACCAAAGCGAAATATTAATGGATGTCATCTGTAAAATTAGATTAGGAATGAAAGCAGACCGAGTCTCGGTTGGAATTTTCATCTGTTTGATATAGTTAAGTGTAACATAAGAATTTTGGTTTAAAAGTATAACTGTTATTGTATTTTTTTAATTTATTGTTAATATACAGGGTGGCGCACCGCAAACTTCTCGGCCTCTGTTAGATAAACGGTGCTTTTTTTTAAATAAAATTTTATTAGTATGTCGAAGTAGGTAAAGATGGGTCCACATTTAAATCATTCTGAAAGTAATACCGCAAAGGACACAAAAAATGATAAAGTAAAGAAACCCTGTTGTGAACAATGATTTATATCAGCAAAAAATATTCAACCCGGCGAGTTTTCAGTTCCACGCCACGTGCCACCGATTTTATGGCAAGACAGAGGCGAAATAAAAGGATGTTTTTAAAGTACGTGACACGTCTTTTAGCAGTGTTTTATTTATCTAAAAAATTGAAAATCAGGCTCTGTCAGCGCTATGTGTTTTTGATAATATTTAAGGGGGCTACTTTAAAAGTGTTCTTTAAAAATCTTTAAAATTAGATTTTTTTCCTATTAAATGAAAAATTAACAAAGAACCTATGCATTAAATGTAAGGGAATCCTTAATAAGTTTGAACAGTCTGAAGTTTAAACACTCTGTTATAGATGTAGCCATGGCCTAAAAGGATTTATTTAACCCTTAAGAAGGCGCGCGGATCAAATTGACCACAAGCTTTGCCAATTTTGTAACTTTGAGATTTTTTTACAATAAGAAAAATCTAAGCACCTTTCTAAAAGCTCATTTGGTATATGCTCATTACAAAAAAAAATCACAAAAAACGGCACTATTTATTTAAAAATTTCACATTTTTTTGCGACTGGGTCATTTCAGTCCTCAGGCGCCTCCTAACGTTACAGTTGCGAACAATATGTATAAAATCGCTTTGCGGGAAGTTCAAAAGTTGGAGCAGATTTGACCCCGCCAAACAAAACATCAAATTTTTGTGTGAAGTATATAGGGTGATTCAAAAATCAATCACGAAACTTAAGGGGGTGATTTTACTTGACAAAATAAGGGTAGAGCTTCATATATATTTTTTTCAAAATGTCATTCGTTTTCGAGTTACAAGCCGTCAAAGTTCAATTTTTATTTTGGTTTTTCGCCATATTGCATTGCATGACAAAAAACTTTTTTTAAATACTGCCAGAGGACACTTTACCTAAAATTTAAAACTTATTTACATCATAACTTTTTATTTTTACAGATATCGCAAAGCTGGGGGAGCCATTTTATAGACAATCAAAAACTTAAAAAAGGGGTAGTACTCTTTATTAAACTCGTTAAACCTCACCGTTTAAGCACCAATAGACATCAAAGTTTTCAACAATTTCAATCAAACTACCTACATACATACAGGGTGTCCAGTAACTCAACCGACAAACTTAACCAAATGATTCTACAACATAAGATAGGAAAAAAACTTCATATAAACGTATGTCCTAATCGTCTTAGTTTTTGAACTACGGGGTGTTAAAAATTTTAAAAATGTTTTTTTTTAATATTTAATACACCGTAGTTCAAAAACTAAGACGTTTGGTATATATGTTTATATGAAGTTTTTTCTTATATTCTGTTGTAGAATCGCCCTGTAAAGTTTGTAGGTTGAATTACTGGACACCCTGTATGGATGTAGGTAATTTGATTAAAATTGATGAAAACTTTTATGTCTATTGGTGCCTAAACGGTAAGGTTTATCGATTCGAAAACGAATGACATTTTGAAAAAATTATATGAATCTCTACCCTTATTTTGTCAAGTAAAATCATCCCCTTAAGTTTCGTGATCGATTTTGAATCACCCTGTATACAGCCAATGTTTAAACGTCATAACGTCATTTAAAAACAATTTGTAAGCTGCGCTTAGCTTCAAGACAACACGAAGGAACAGATTCAGAATAAACACTTCATTTGGTATTGTAAATATTTTAAGTAATATTTTTCAAGAAAAATTGCGCTTTTTAGTTTCACTTTATGTTTTCCAGGCCAAATGTAAACATTTTGTTGAGTAAATAGAATGAAAAAATTATACATTTTCTTTATTTTAATAATATGGGTCTAACTACGATGCCCATTTTTAGACTCAAATCATTTATTTTGGGTAATTTATGGTAACTTAGGCAAAGTATCAGGTGTCCTCATTAATACTAAAATTATTTTTATGTCTTTCTTGCATTGCCGTCCCAAAATTAGATTTTTAAAGAAATAATGACAGTGACTTCAAAATTAAAATTACAATTAAATTTTTGAATTGAAGATATATGTTCTGTAGTTTGGCGGATTCATTTAATGGATGGTAATTGTTTGGGTACACGCCAAAAATTAAATTAAAAGTACTAAAAAGCAAAAAAATAAACAAGTAAAGAGATGACTAAAAAAATCGTCGTTTCGGCGTGGCAAGTGCGCCACCGTTGTCAAGATAAATTGAATAAATAAATAAAAATAAAAATGAACTATTATTAAGGTTTTAAATTTTGAAATTTGTATCTTTTTTTTTATGATATTCTGAGAACCCTTTGACATTAAATGTCAAATATGTTTGTTTGGTTATAGTGTCATAGTGACTTACATAACTGGTTGCTGGTATATTTATCGTTTGTATTACAAAAAATGTGAATAGTTAGTTAATTATTAGTCTTCCTAAAGATACTTCAGTATCAAGCAAAGGCAACCAAGTGTTATTTAAATTAACTGAAATTGATGCTACACAATTATCTTTATTTAATAATATATACGCACTTCCTTTGAGTTTCCGTTTTTTAGAACAAATTTCCTTTGCTAAAATGCTCGAAGCATCCCAGTTTATTTTATGATTGTTATCAAATGCGTAGTTGCGATTTATGAAATTCTGTGTTTTTAATTTATGATCTGTGTTTTTTTATGCGTTTGGCTAATGGTCTACAGGCTTTACCTATATAAAACTTATTGTATATATAAAAATTTTAAATTTAAAACTATAATACTTAATTTTTAATTATATTATTTTTATTTAATTTATCTTGACAACGGTGGCAGACTTGCCACCGAAAAGTAGATTTTTTAGCTATCTCTTTACTTGTTTAAATTTTTTTTGGTACTTTTAATTTAATTTTTGGCGTGTACCCAAACAATTACCATCCATTAAATTTTTGAATACGAGAAAATGCTTTAAACTAAGCATATAATTTAGCAATTTTAAAAAATACAAAGAAAAGTGATTATTGGATGTTTACGGTTTGTGGGTAAATTTGACCCCAGCGCGCCTACTTACGTAATGAAAAGACACGCGCCTATTTAAAAGTCAAATTTAGCGCTAAAAAATAAAACTCTTGGGACATTTATCTCACTGTTGTTTTTTTATCTTTGGACAATCCACGAAGGCTGAAAGCCTAAATACTAACGTACCGTGGATGTCTAAAGCAGGGTAAGAGGAAGTTTGTTAACACGGGACTTAAAAACTTGAAGATTTGGGGGGAAGGAAAGACCTCCGCTGGCAGTAGGTTCCACAGTCTAGAAACTCTAGGGATAAAAGAACGAACGAAATGGGAAGTTCGGGGCCTGTGCAATTAGACCGTATAGGGATGCATACGTGCGGCACCACGAGTTTCTCTGTTAGGAGCTGCAAGAGGAGGGACTATACTGGATAATTCGTCGGAGCAGAGCCGTAAAAGTATCTATAGAAGAGCGATAGATCTCCCACAGCTCGAGAATGGGCAAGAGAAGGAAGTCTTTGAGTAAGTAAAGGATCATTAATAAGACGAACAGCCCTTCTTTGAATGGCATCAAGAATGCTGTAGGGGATGCCATTCCCCAGACATGAGAACAATATTCCAGAGAGGGTCGAATTTGGCACACATACAAAGTGTATAAATTGGAACTTTTTGGCTCGGAAAAGAAATCCAAGCTTTTTGACGCCGCGGTGGCTATAGATACAATGTGTTTATACCAGTTAAGGTTATTTTCAAATGTGACGCCCACAAGGTTAAATGTGTCCCCGCTCTGCAAAACCTGGCCACTCATAAGCAAACGGTGAGTGTTTGATGATTTTTTCGCGACAAGGAACATGATTGTGTTTTGGATGCATTAAATTGAACCAGATTTTTGGCGCCCCAATCCAATATCAAATTGAGATCCTGTGAAAGAGATATCTGCATCGCCCTGCGTTTGCCTTCCAAGTCGGGTTGAGAGATTGGCTTGGGAACCTGAAAAGTGGAGTGAAGGGTACTATCGTCAGCATAACTATGATTGGGATTGGTTGTGGAAGAAAGAAGGTCGTTGATATGAAGAAGAAACAAAGTTGGTGCTAGTACTGAACCCTGATTAATTTCGTGAAAGCTTGAAGAGTGGCCATCAACAATGACTGATAAACGTCGATTAGAAAGATAACTGGAGAGCCAAGAGCAGAGTTTAGTTGAAAGACCACAGGAGGGAAGTTTATTAAGAAGTGCGTCATGCCAGACTTGGTCGAAAACTTCAGATATATCAAGGGCAACGATCTGGGACTCGCCTAAAAACTCAAAAGACTTGTTCCAGTTGTGTGAAACGAAGGAAAGAAGATCTGCTGTAGATCTCTTGTGACGAAATCCGTATTGCCTGTCATGTAAAATTTTATGTTTTTCTAAATACCTAAGAATTTGCGAGTTAATGGATTTCTCCATTACTTTACAAAGCATTGAGAGAAGTGAAATGGGTCTATAGTTGGATGGAAGAGATTTAGATCCTTTCTTGGGAATAGGCTGGACACGTGCAGCTCTCCAGCTGTCCGGAAAAATATCCGTGTCATAAGAAATTCGAAAGAGCCTGGTTAAAATAGGTGCAAGTTCAGGAGCACATTTTTTTAAAACGATTGCTGGTATTCCATCTAGCCAGCCAGCTAGTTGTATTTTAGAATTATAAATGATGATTGTACACTGTTAAACTAGGACCCCTCAATTAGGTTATTAATAAATAAAGAAAATAATTTCAATCATAATCATTCTGTTTATTTACTTGTGTTTTTTTAACGTGTAGTTGTCATGATTCACGACTTTTCTATCTACGTGAAGATGAGCTGTGTTACCTAACCTTTGCCATTATTAGTTAAGTCGCTGAAAACACGATGTCCCTTGACCTTTTAAATTGACATTACCCAGAATACATAAGCAATCGATTATGGTTTTTTTGTTTCTGTGAATATGGTAAATGATACTTAAAAATTAACAAACACTGCTGACATTTCTACTGCCAATATTGAATTATGCATTTTAAATTCAAATGATAAAATTTTCTACGTGTTACCATCTGGTATTTACAGATTGCGGTGCTTTAAGGTATTTATTTAAATACCTATACAGAGTTAAACCAAAAGATTTAAAAGTATATACTTTTAAAAGTATGATACAAAATTTAAACATAATAATAATCACAATAAAAATATACGAGTCAAAACTGGGGTATAATAATTTAAAAATGGCATTCTTTTCTTTTGATAGTAATAAAACACCTCCGTATTTAATGTACTATTAGATACATAATAGCAAGTAAAGTACCTGTATACCTTAAGATTTTTTTTTATTCTGAACAAATTATAAAGGTTGCACATTTGTGGCAATCAACAATGAGTTAATTAAAATTGTTTATTAAAAAATAGATTGTTTCTATTAAAGTTTAGGTTACTGATTTATGTGACTGTTAGTTATTTCAAACATTTTAAAGAAAATATGGCTCTTGCTGATTTTTTTCGGAGAAACATTGCTTTTAAAAAGCATTTATTTAACTTGCATTGTATGTATGTATGTATGTACGTACGGGTGGAATCTTACAACATGATTTTGAAGCCTTTATCTTCAACTGATTGATCTGAAATTTGCTATACTCGTTTAGTTTAAATGACAATGCATGAATAGTTGTGTGACGTTTCTAATTCTAAATCCAATATGGCGGAATACCCAAGATGGCGGACTAGTTCTTTTAATGCATTTCTACAATATGGGTATCAAATGAAAGGACCTGCTAAAGATAAGTCCAAGATTAATGGAACGTTGCGTCGGTACTAATTTAATTTGTCGGACTTCTAAAGATGGCGTACTAGTTCTTTTCAATGCATTATGGTTATCAAATAAAAGGGCTTGCTAAGAGTAACTTAAAAATAAAGTAACATCAATCCAATTACGCAGAGTGTTTTTTCTACGCTTATGAGTATAAATTAAAAAGTAGGCCTCGATGCAAGTGCCTAATCGTATTGCAGCTAGAGTGTTTTAAATTAACCGGCTAAATACCTTGCAATAATCATGCGTTGAATAAGATAAACAGACTGAGAAACCTACTTAGCTCTAAGTAAAAAGTAAAAATAAATTTAAAATAAAAAATATTTTTAAAACAGCACTATAAAGAATAAAATAAACCTTTTTTTTTTGAAACTTTTACTCTAACAAATATAACGTCATTTCACATTTATATAATATAAAAGCTTGTCGCGAAATTTACCCAAGTACATAAACAAATAATTTAAATAACCTGATCTGATTGTTTTTATTTTTTTTTTAAATTTTGAAACTAAGTAAACAGGAGTACTTTAATCTCGCAACAAGTTTTTGTATCACATAAATTGTATAATGACAATATATTTTTATGGTGAATGATTATTTTATTCTGTTTACTGCATTTACATAAAAGCTTTTTAAAAAATACTTTTTCTACGACCACAAATGAAAATAACATAAAACACACTCCTTGATCCTTTAAAAACGAATAATATCACACGCGTGTTAAAATCTACATTTCAACACTAGTGTTTAAAAGTAAATATGACAGCTGCTTAAATTCTGGTAAAAAAATACAGTATATTTTCAACAAAGTGAACGTTTTGATTTACCAACGCTAACACACATTATCAGTTTTTCAAATTATATTGATTTTAGTTTTATGTTTAAGGACTTAATAGATTATTTATAGACATTATGTTATAGCAAATGCTTTTGGTAATAATAGGCAACCCATTAAACATAAATGGAAGTGCCTAAAGCTACGTATGCGGGAGCAAGTATGCATCATTTGTTAAATTCTAACCTAACCACAAAATGCAAAGCGGCGTAATTGTTGTATAAAAATTCTTTTTTATGTAACATAACTTTATTCATTTAGTGTTTTGTTTACTGATTAGAATTACAAGTTAAAACTTAATTAAAGAAATAACGGTGCAAGCATTTCTGTAAGGTAATTAAATTTAAAAATCATGCGCTGACATTGATTTACGTCAAATTTTTTGTCAGTTTATCTTGTTTGTGTTAACATTATATAATAAATTGGATTTTTGGTAAATATTTTTTGGTCGTAGAAAAAATATTGTACAGCACTCGTGCCAAAAGTGATTTTCGCACTCGTGGTATTATCGAACTCGGCTATCGCCTCGCGCGACAACATTCCCATTCGTGTAAAATATATCACTTTCGACACTTGTTATGTAATAAACTATTTTATTTTTAATTTATTTAAATTAAATTCTAGCTATAAATTTTAAAAATAACACGTCCGTAACATCTGGAACAATAAATAGTTGCCTCTAAATAAAAATAAAACAGTTAAACTTTTTATGCTTGAATAATTCCAATAGAATTTTACCATTAAAATAAAATGGCACCTTTTACCTCTGCTGGCAAGGTCACGACAGGTTATACCGGGTGTTCTTTTGACCCGTGACTGGCCACTGCGTGTGGAGCCGATAATTATTGTCCGATTCTCGGAAGGCTGCTGTGGCACTGAAAGGTCACGAACGCCGTTTACAACGTGAGAGGTATAATAATGGTGACAGGGAATGAATAGTCAATATTCATGTATATTAAACGTGGTAAAATAAAAATCGGCATTCACATCACAAATTGTTTGCCAGTCTAGCAACAATACATCTTCAATTTTTCAAGTTATTTAACGTGTTTCTTAGTAAATAAGCAATTTCATGCAATTTCTTTAAAGCAAGAATATTTAAACAGGGAAAAATTTTTACTGTTTCGGTGCATACTACATCAAGGGTGGTCTTTTCTTTAAGAAATAATAATTTATGTAACAAGTGCATTAAATTATTTTTTTTTACCAATGGGACGTTTGACAGCACGAGCCAGGCCAGTAAAAAAACTCTAGGCACACTATATTTTTTATGACCGTATAAACTGTATCATTTGCCTGTTGGAATAAGTCTCTTGAGTTTCTAGGTGAGTCCCAGATCGTTGCTCTTGATATATCCAAAGCTTTTGACCAGGTCTGGCATGCCGCACTTTTTAATAAACTTCCCTCCTATGGTCTTTCAACTAAACCCTGTACTTGGCTCTCTAGTTATCTATCTGATCGACGTATATCAGTTATTGTGGACGGCCATTCTTCACGCTTTCACTAAGTAAATGCTGGAGTGCCTCAGGGCTCAGTTCCGGCATCAATATTGTTTCTTCCCTCGTCCACAACTAATTCCATTTATAGTTTGTAAGCGATGCAGATATTACTTTTGCAGGATCTTAATTTAATATTGGATTGGGGCGCCAAAAATCTTGTCCATTTTAATGCATCCAAAACACAATAATGTTCCTTGTCGCGCAAAGAGTCATCAAATACTCATCCTCTACTTATGAGCGGCCAAGTTTTACAGAGCCAAGACACCCTCCATCTTGTGGGCGTCACATTTAAAAGTAACCTTAACTGGCATAAACACATTGTATCTATAGCCACGGCAGCTTCAAAAAGCTTGGATTTCTCTTTCGAGCTAAAAAGTTTTTTCCCCTTCTAATTTATACACTTTATATGTGTCCCAAATCCGACCTCCCTTGGAATATTGTTCTCATATCTGGGGCATGGCGTCCCCCACAACCCTAAGCATTCTTGATTCTATTCAAAGAAGAGCTATTCGTCTTATTAATGATCCTTTACTTACAGAAAGGCTTCCCTCTCTTGCCCATCGTCGGGATGTGGGAGATTTATCGCTTTTTTATAGGTATTTACATGGCTTCTGCTCTGAAGAATTGTCCAGTATAGTTCCTCCACTCACCGTTCCCAACAGAGAAACTCGTGGTTCCGCGCGTATGCATCCCTATACGATCCAACTGGACAGGCCCCGAACTTCCCACTTTGTTCGTTCTTTTATCCCTAGAGTTTCTAGAATGTGGAACCTGCTGCCCGCGAAGGTCTTTCCTTTCCCCCCAAATCTTCAAGTATTTAAGTACCGTGTCAACAAATTCCCTCTTACCTCGCTTAAGACACCCACGGTACATTAGTATATAGGATTTTAGCCTTCGTGGTTTGTCCAAAGATAAAAAGAAAGTAAATTTTTAAATCAGACGAATTTATTATCAATATTATTTCTCTAAAATTTCTATGAAATTTATCCACAAACTAATTTTTTTAAAGAAGTGACATATGAGCTTAATTAACAATATTGGTATTTATGGTAACTTGATATTTGTTTAGTAAAAAATGTTATAATCACTAAAATCAACATTTTTAAACTGTATTAGTCATAGAGTGGAGGTATATCGTTAAACTATCGATTTCAAGGTTTCGTTTGAAATTGACCAAATAGAATCCGTTTTTAAGTTCGATCCGATCGGTTGAATGGGATTCGGTTTAACGATGTGCCTCTACTCAGACTTTGTCTCTGCGGCAGCGTAGTGGACATAGTCACTCGCTATTAACACAGACGTGTAATCCTCAGCCGGAAAGACATTTTTAGGTGTTAGCAAAAGCTATTTACAACAATGATTGGTTAATATTAGTTATAATAATATTTATAAAATCATGGTTGTAAAATAAAAATCGGTTTTTACATCACAAATTATTTGGTACTCTAGCAACAAAACTTCTTCAATTTATCAAGTTACTTAACGTGTTTCTTTTAAAGAACCAATTTCATGCAATTTCTAAAGGCAAGAAAAAATCTTCACTGTTTAGATGCAAATCGAAGGGGTGGTCTTTTCTTTAAAATAAAGATAAGAACTTTATTTTACATAACAAATGCAAAAGTTATATTTTCTTCACTAATACTAAACAATACAATTTAATAATATTATTATTATTATTATTATTATCAATTTTTAATAATTTATATTAAATTTATTTGCAATCTGATAAATTATTACTTATATGACACATAAACAAAACGAAGTAAAGGTTGGACTAATGTTATCTTGATCTTTAGTTTAGTTAATGTTGTGTTTATAATCAAAGTGCAAAAATACTTCGAACTGTTAAAATTTTTAATTTTTTTTAACACTTAATATAGTGTACTAAATTAGAGTACTTTATCCTAATGAAAACGAACTAACACATTTTTTTAAAAGGTCGTGAAAAAATATTAAATTTTTGTGTTTCATTAGACGATTTTCTTAATTTCCATAACTATTTTAAAGGTTCTTCAGAAAACCCAAATTTTAATTTTAACAGATCAATAGCAAAAGGGATTTTTTTTAACAGGGTAGCTTTTTACTTTTTATAACTAAATTAAACTTATTTGCAAAATAAATAATAAAATTAAACAATATTGTATACCAGTTTTATAAGGAACATCAAATGATTTTAAGGTTATTTGTTAAAAATTAGGACTGACAAACGGTTTTCAAAACCGATACAGCGAAATCTATTTCATTTTCGCCGCCCCTTTCTTTTTCTATTATTCTTACATTGAAATAAGTTGGAAGACCAAAAAAAAAAAAGGTCCTCTCTTTCAATTCTATGTACTAAATGAAATTTTGCCGCCCCCAAAACAACGTCTACCGCCCCTTTAAAGACGCCGGTTAACCGGTTTTCGAATACCGGTTTTCGGTTTTGGCCAAAACCGCGGTTAACCGAAAACCGGTTTCGGTTGCCAGCCCTATTAAAAATCTTAAGATGGTTTCTATGGAAGCTAAGGTTTCTGATCTTTGCGACTGTTAAAAGCTCCACAATAAACATTTTTTTAGGTAAAGAATTAAGGTGGATTTACAAAAATAAATAACATAAAAATAAAAAAAAAGTACATCACAACACTAGGGTTGAAAAGTAGATTACAACACGCGTGTGATATCAATCGTTTTCTAAATGATTATGGAGTGCGTTTTATGTCACTTTCGTTTGTGGTCGTGAGAAAAAGTACTTTTCCGCACTACTTAATCGCACTAGTGCGGCAAGGTACAAAAATATGGATTCATATATTAGCGAGTCGCAGTAAAGGATTTTTACGAACTTTATGATTAAAAAAATTGCCTTGGCCAAATCAACTCAAGAGACACCAATATTTTCACAGTAAAAAACTCCTTTAATCCGCTATTACCCTGTAAAATGCCACAAATTGTAAATTTACTATCATAATAATAAGTACAAGTAGGGTATTAAGTAGCATTGTGTTAGAATAAAAAATAATAAAATTTTGTTTTTATGTTTTCCTTACGCTCGTAGAAAAAAGAACTTTTCTAACACGTGCCGAAAATTACTTTTCCGTACTTACGTACTGCTTAATAGAACTCCAGTACGCCTCGTTTGGTCAACGGCAGTCGTGTGCGGAAAAATGGCACCCTCAGCACTAGTTAGAAAATATACTATATTTAAACAAACTAGTAAATTTAATAAAATATTCCTAACTTTCTACCTTTTGTTAACTAAGCAGCATTTTAATTAATCTTTAATTATTTCTCAAAATTACTTAAAACACCACTTACACCTAAATGTCCCATGTTCTATCTCATTAATTCCGAGGTTTCACTATTATGTTTTAAATTTATTACATTTACTTTACGTTAAATAACAACATAATTAATACATTTATAGCCCCATCTCGATCACTTGCGTTAATCTATCTAGCAAGCTGTAAATTTACGACTTCTTTCACTCAGCTGATCCCTGATTTGCTTTTACCGCTCACTTTGCTATTTCAGATCATCCAACTCGTAAAATGTTTATTAAGCTAATTTGTATTTTACTTTCTCATCATAAAGTGGTAAATGAATAAGGAAGCTACAAAGTTTAATTAAATTTACTTAAGATCTAGAATTACTGGGGTATTGCAATTTTATTATATTTAATTCAGATCTCTCAAAAAATGGAGTTTTAAAACGTAGTACCACAAATTATCAGAATATACAGATGCGAAAGTGCGGCAAATTACGCTTACTTGTTTCTATGACCTTGAGAAAGAATAAATGGAACATCTGCACCAATGTATGGATCGTAATATTTTAAATTTGTAAAGGTTAAACCGCACCAAGGCGCTAAGGAGAGATAGACTTTTATAGTAACTAATTATGCAGCTTTTTTATGTGTGGAAAACGGAACAAAAGAATAATACACTAATTGAGAATTTACAAACTAAAAATTTTACCCATTCTTTGAACGGTAAAATATTGTTAGTAGATGTCACGTTTGGAATAAATGTCTATACTGGTTGCACAAAACATTTTTAAAAGCGATTAAACTAAGGGGAGTTTAGAATGTTTAACAAAAAGCCATTTAAAAAAAACCTACCCTAAAAACTGCTTAATAAGTTAATTAATGGTATTCCGTTTTTAGCTTAATTGTGTATTAAAAAGTTTTGTGTAACTGGGGATTGAAACAGAATAATTGAAAGCCGCGTAACACAAGTTTCTAAGGAAACCCCGACGCAATCTTTTAAAGCAATGCAGATGTTGCCTTAGTAATACCCAAACCTAATTGATTTGTTTTTTTATTTAGAAGTATGTAATTTTTTAAAAACTGAAAAAACACCTCATTTTTTAAATTTAAAATATAGCCTTTTAAATGGCAGTGCGGCTATAAATAAAAAAACATTTTCCTCTGTTTGGGCACATACTGATTAATATCAATAACTTTAGTAACATATCTAAGTAATTTGTAAAACTTTGTATTTATGTTAAATAGTCTTAAAATAATAGTGGTCCTTTGGGAATCTAAAAAGTGATCCGCTCCCGGTGATGGAGAAACAGAATAAATATACACATTTATATCCCATATTAAACGGTAAAAAATTTAACAAGACACTATACTAACACTTTAATAATAAAAAACATAAAAGTTCAGAAACAACTAAACACAATTAACTAACTTATGCTCCGTTCTATACCAACAAAGTATGGGACTAACTGACACCTACATGTGCATTAAGGTCACGTACTAAATATGAAAGTGGCGCTTCAATCCAGCCTGTCAATGTCAAATGTTTCGGGTATCGATTGGACTGGCAAACGCGTCACTTCTTTGTCGAGCAAGTTTACCACAATGCAATGTTTAACATGCACAATTTAACAACATTGTAGCCAAAAATCGTAAAACAGTTACGAGAACCCACCAAATTCGACAGCCAAAACATGCCAATGGGTCTTATGGTTTCGTGACTGTAACACTACGATTTTTGACACAATGTTTAAAAATTGTGTCACCCCAAACCATTGATGGTAGACTTCTCCGACAAAAAAGTGACAGCATAACCATGCGATTGGCCAAGTCCGACGCTTGACAAGTTTGACATTGTCAGGATGGGTTAAGCGCCTTCCGCATATGGCGGTATGAAATATTCATGGTTACTCGTCAAAGAACCCTCTAAAAAGCTTTGTTCTATCATGAAGTCCATTTTATTTCTGGTTCAGGGACTATTTGTTTTACTTATTTTCTTTATCCAAAATACTATATGTGTAAGATATTTTTGTGTTTTTTTAGTGAGATGATCAAAGGTGTCAATATAAAATAAACAGTAAATTTCAATCATCTGTCATTTCTAAATATTTATCTTTCTAATAAAATAAATGTGAAAATATATTAGGATTTATGACCGCGTGGGGTGTATATCCACCACTCAGTGGAAGGGACGATAGTGGTGAGAGATTTTAACAAACACGCTTAGTTTCGCATCTGGGTATTCTGATAATTTGTGGTAGTACTTTATTGGCAACAATACATAAAAAGCCACCCCGTAAAAAAGTTATTTAAACACCTTTAGAAAAACAGAAACACGTTATTTTTTCATAGTAGGGAGCCCAAAATGCTAAATTTGCAGTTACTTGAGCGTCATAGAGACCTATTGGGTTGCAAAGCTTAGATGATAAGAAGAAAAAAATTGAGCAAGCAAAATTACGTCTTTTTTAACAACTTTGTAGCCCTCCGCTTTCTTTACGTCACTCTCAAATTGTCAGATTAGTGGAATATACACTCTTTAGCATGCAATTAAGTTACCCTATCTTAAACCGACGCGCACGACAATTTCTGATGAATACATTTTTGTTTTTACGATCGCCCCTGTATACAGGGCTCATTTTTGGTGGAGGTATTTAATCGGGTGCAATGTATCCTCCGGTATATTTTTCTGGCGAGCTGTAGTTACTTCAGGCCTACCCCTCTTGGCCTCCCCTACCATTAATAGGCGGACACAAATTGTGTCAAAGGACCCCGCACCATTTGCATTGAAAAGCGACATCGGTGAAATTCTTTAAGATTGTAGTATGTCAGAGTCTTATCCCTACTAGTAATATTTCCAAAAAAATTAGGGGGTTACCGGTGATATTTTAAATTTTGTACTGCTCAAGTGACTAGATTATCTAATCAAGCACATTATATTACTATACTTTAAATACCCTTTTAAAAAACAAAGATAGAAGATAAAAATTTGAATTATTTGGTTAAAAAAACATATGTTTAAAGGATAGAAACGATTCTACAGGGTGGTCCAAATTATATTTTAGAAAAAATGTGCATATTTAAAATGTTTTTAGCAAAAAATATAATACCAAAACAGTTAAATGCATTTTTTTAAATTTCACTTTTGACCTTTTAATAAGTTTTGACAGTTTAAGTTTTTGGACAAAACAAAATGAATATTACTTACAACGAACTACTAATTTTGATCTGTTGTAAATAATGCAACGGCTAAAGCATTAAAAATATATTGATTTTTTTAAAAGTAATTACTGAATTAAGACAAGTACAGGGTGATTCAAAAATATTGCTACTAACATATATAGGATGGCTCACCACAAACGCCTCGGCCTCTAGTACAGGGTGGCGCCTGTTCGTTGACGTTGCAGGGTATAGCGAAAACCAAAAGAGATAGAACAAATCTAATTGCGCAATCTCGATTTTAATTTTTAAAACAAATTCAATGATAAAAGCAAATCGTGGCCAACCTAATTTTTTTTGGAGATATAGAGTGTTTTTAAAATTTTGTCTATTTGGCAAGACACTTGTAATTCGCTTGTTATTAGAGATAAAAAAAATGTAAAAAGAAAAGTTTAAGTGATTTTTATGTAGAATTCAGTGGCGTAGCTACATTTTTTTCATTGACTTAAATTTTAAAGTTATAACACAAAGTTGCTATTTGCATGCTTTTCCGCGGCAGTGGTACAAAATATGGAAGCATGTTTCAACATTTTTTTAGGCAAACTGCTGTATATTTTGTGAAAAACCTGGTCAAATGGCGAACAGAGTGACTCATGTTAACAGACTTTTAGGATATTCTGAACAAAAATCGGTTAATAAAAACAGCATGGCGTTCCGCATCTTTTTAATATTCAAAATATAAGTAAAGAAAGTTAAAATTATTGTATATTTTGTTTTATCTTAGTAAAATACCTCACTTGGGTAGGCTCTAATATAATATTACTGAAAAAGGTAATTGTGTTCTGTAGTAATTCATTTTAATATTCCTTATTACGTCGTTAAATTATTCCATTAGTTGCAAATTCTGGGAATAAAGAAATTATTTCTTAAAATTACACTTTTTTAATAATATTATTATGAAAAAATATGTGAATATTTTAATAAATTAGTAATAAATTGTGATGTTAAAAACTCATTAAATAAGGTTGCTTAAATTTATTCGCATAAACTTTGAACTATTTTAAATTAGAAAAACAGGTATATTTCGGAATTTTATTTACACGATTAAACATTGGGAATTCCACAATTTGCAATGACAACAGTAAATAGTTTGTTTATAAACATCTGGAAATAAACTGACAACAAACATCTTGTTTGTAAGTAATTGCAGGATAATGATTGGGTATTTTTTTTTAATAAAAATATTAGAAAAAGCAAAAATAAAAAAGCAAGAAAAGTTTTCAAACTTTCTTCAAACATTACTGACAATTTTTTACATATCCTTTCTTGTATTGACGTATAAGCAGTATGCACGCCTTGTTTATATTTCGTTCCAGCAGAAAACTGCCAACATTTCTGACTAATGTTTGTAACAGTTTCTGCGTTTTACGATTGTTGCTAATGTGTTTCCAACATTCTGCTGGAACAAACCTATTATTATAAAGTAACATACCTACGGATAAGAGAAACCATGGCATGCTAAAATTTTTGTACCGCTTTTGCGGCAGGCTTGGCGGCAGGCTTGTCATTTTTCCAGTTTACACTTTAAATGCGTCGGTCGAAGCCTCGCCTCGTGTAACATCAGCGGTGGGGAGACACGTAAGCTTACTGAAATGACTAACTGGCGGTATTTCAACGAGAAACGAATAAAATTATATTGAGAGTTTTCGCATGACCTGTCCTTAAATCGACTATTCCATGATAACTCTTATAATTTCCTTACTCTATGCTATTATTAATAGATTGTAATAATAAATGTTGGTTTTCTTTTGAGAGATATATTTTTTTAAGAGACATAACTTATTGGTCAAAGATATATACAGGCTGACGCCTTTTCGTTGACCTTACAGAGTATTGCAAAACTAGAGATAGAACAAATCTGATTGCACAATTCTCAATTTCGATTTTAAAAACAAAATCAATGGTAAAACTAAATCATGGCTAATTTAATTCATTTTAGAGATACAGAGTGTTTTTAAATTTTGTCAATTTGGCGGGGCACTTGTAAATCCCTTAATGTTAGAGATAGAAAAAATAATATAAGTAGAAAAGTTTTGAAGATTGCTACAAAGAATTCAGTGGTGTACCTATTTTTTTAATTACTTTTAATTTAAAGTTACAACTCCAAATTGATTTTGCTTTTAAGGAACATCCTGTATATTTCATAAAACACCGAAAGATCTGATTAAAAGTCTTAAAAATACCCTATTTGATATATTAAATTTTTCGTAGTTTAGAAAATATAGCTATTGTCAGAAGTTCGATATAAGAAAATTGCATTTTTAATAAAACACCTTGTATATTGTATTATCATTAGAAAAACATTTTAAAGATCTTTAAAAATTTCCTTGTATTAAACCAAGCAAAAGCTTGGTTTTTTTGGAAAACTAAAGAAGGCACGAAAAATAATAAAAAAACTGGCTTTCTATTTACTTAATTTAACGAAAATATGAAAAAAAAATCAGTGGCGTACACAAAGTTCTCCAAGAGGAAATATTTTTCTTTCTTTGTAAATGGTCTACTTTTAAATGTAATAGAAAGAAAAAAATCAAACAGACATTCTACAGCTTTTCTTTAAAAAAATGTCTACTCCGTAATTTGAAAATTAAGGCCCTGAAGGTTACATCTTGTTTTGCATCTAGGTGTAATAATTTCATTTCACAACATAAAGTATCATTTACGCGAAAAGTTAGGTTATAAAAAGCAATCATATTGCAGTATATGTGTATAACAGGATATTTTTAAACTTTTTCATAGATAATAGATGAATGGGTACTAGTTTAAAAGAAATCAACGAACTATTACAGTCAAGATAAAAATCCTTCTCGTTAAGTTCAAACAACGTTTAGAAAAATAATTACGCCATTGGATATTATTCTAAAGCTGACCCTCACGTTTTATATCAGGTCCACATAAGCTGCTGAGGATGCAACAATATGAAGAGCATTTGTTAATCGCTTGAGATTTTACTTTTTTGATGGTCCTTTATAGAAAAATCCGAAACAATAAATTCAAAATTCTTCAATAGACATATGAATGGGTACTAGTTTTAAAGAAATCAACGTAATATTACAGTTAAGATAAAAATTCTTCTTGTTAAGGTTCAAACAACGTTTAGAAAAATAATAACGCCATTTCCCATCAGGTTTTAGTCTTCTGTATTTTCTTGGTTTTCAAAAGAAAAAAATTAAGCTACTTTAATTTCTTCTAAAAAGGGAGCTTCGACAAAATCATCGTAGGGGTAAAACGTGTCACCCAGTTTCATTTTTGTTGTTGACCAATAAAAAATATATTATTTAACAGTAAAACCACAAAAAACTAAACGATTACCGCACAGCAAAATAAATAATGATTAAGGTTAAGTTTACTTATTTTTTTATTAGTTTTTATAGGCATAGCCACCGGAAGATTATGTCGAACCTCTTAATAGATATTTAAAAGAAGAATTTACCTTAAAAAGAGAAGGCAGGAGTATTTTAGCAAAAAAAAGTGATCCTTTCATAAAATTATAACTAAAATATTACCTACTGAGGGTGCAACAATATGAATAGCATTGGTTAATCGCTTGAGATGTTACTTCTTTTGATGGTCCTTTATAGAAAAATCCTAAACAAAATATATAATAAGATACTTTAAAATTATTTAATAGATATAGGCATGGGTACAAGTTTTCAAGAAATCAACGTAATATAAAAGTTAAGATAAAAATTCTTTTTGTTAAGGTTCAAAGAACATTAATAAGAGAATAACGCTATGTGATATTATTCTAAAGCTGACCCTTACGTTTCCCATTAGGTTCATATATGCTGCTAAGGATGCAACAATATAAAGAGCATTTGTTAATTACTTGAGACGTTAATTCTTTTGATGGTCCTTTATAAAAAAATTCAGAACAATAAATATATTAAGATACTTTAAAACTCCTTAATAGATATATGAATGAGTACAAGTTTTCAAAAATAAACGAACTATTACAGTTTAGATAAAAAATTCTAGTTGATTTCAAACAACGTTTAAAAAAATAATAACGCCATTGGATAGTATTCTAAAGCTGACCCTCACGTTTCCCATCAGGTTCATATATGCTGCTGAGGATGCAACCATATGAAGAGCATTTGTTAATTGCTTGAGACGTTACTTCTTTTAATGTTCCTTTATAGAAAAATTTAAAACAAAATATATTTTAAGATACTTTAAAATTCCTTAATAGATATATGATAGAGTACAAGTTTTCAAGAAATAAACGAACTATTACAGTTAAGATAAAAAAATTTCGTTGAGTTAAAACAACGTTCAAAAAAATATTAACGTCATTGGATATTATTCTAAAGCTGACCCTCACGTTTCCCATCAGGTCCATATAAACTGCTGAGGATGCAACAATATAAAGAGCATTTGTTAGTCGCTTGAGATTTTACTTCTTTTAATGGTCCTTTATAGAAAAATCTAAAACAATATATATAATAAGATACTTTAAAATTCTTTAATAGATATATAAATGGGTACTAGTTTTAAAGAAATCAATGAAGTGTTACAGTCAAGATAAAAATTCTTCTCGTTAAGGTTCAAACAACGTTTAGAAAAATTATAACGCCATGCGATATTATTCTAAAGCTGACCCTCACGTTTCCCATCAGGTCCATATAAGCTGCTGAGGATGCAACAATATGAAGAGCATTTGTTAATCGCTTGAGACGTTACTTCTTTTGATGGTCCTTTATAGAAAAATGCTTCGTCATCATTCGGTAATTCTCGCAACAAAAACCTTTGATTGCCGATGGCCTCCGAGATGGGAGCAGCGGTCAAATAATAAGAAATGCATTCAGAGGGAATGAGGCACGACTTGAATGGTGAAAGACGAGAACATGGAAAGTAATGGTAATTAATTTGTTTGTACAGGGCACAACATATTTAAAGCTTACCATTAAAATCTTATTTAAGTGATTACAGATAAAGAGTCAGAAATAACATATTTTTATCAAAAATACCTTAATTAGGGGTGAATCTACATAGTCCGAAACCACGCACCCGTTGTTAAACACGTGATTATGAATAATAAATCCGATAGTGTTTTGTTAAAGAAAGGTTTTGTTAATCAATGGAGAGAAATTTGTGCACTTTAAAATTTTAAAATATGCTTGGTTGTATATCACAGTTACCAGGCCAATATAATCATTGACGGCCATGTAGTATGGTGAATAAAAACGAAGAAAATACTAACAAGCACCAGATTTAACCATTTGCAAATATTGACATGTCTGTTCTTTACCGATGTTCTAAGAAGCACAACTTTCTCTCTCTCTCTCTTACATTTTTTCTTGGTTTTGGTCCCTTCAGGTCCAATCCACCACTGTCCCCCTTCCGGACTATGCTTTCCAGGGCTTCGTCGGCGGAAAATCTGGATAATCGAGCTCGTAGCTCCCAGAAATTCCAAAAAGAAAACAAAAATAATTCTACAATCGATGCAATACATAAATTGTCGGCTGTCAAACCAAGACCTGCTACTGGTGTTACGTATAACTTTCACTTTCACAACTGACAGTTCCCATGGCACGCCCATCTATTTCCCGCCATTTGAGAAATACCTGGTGTTCACCACCAAACAGGATACCATCAGCTTATAGGAATCTTCGCTCACAGCGCTTAGATCCAGAAGAAAGATGCCGTCAATTTAGCGTGAATCTTTCCTTGATCCCCGAAGGTAAAAACGTTCGTACGACACCTCTAACCGCCACTCCGGGAAGAACTTTTTAGTCCTCTACGCACGTCCGCACTATCCGGAGGTCAAACAAAGACGAAGCACAACTTTACAAGGCTGTAAAAACTATTCTACTTAACGCTCTTGAATATCTTTCTCAACACGATGACGATCTGCAGCGCTACAGTATGACAAATACATATTTAAATATATGCACAGCACAGCCCTTGAACCTAAGATCAGATCACGTGACTACAATTTTGAAAAACCATATAAAGTTGCTGAAATCATGACTTATAAATTAAAGAAACACCTTCATCACTTGACAAAGGCCTAGCATGGCACACCAATGGTTCTAAGAAAAATGATGGTGTGGTTGTTGATGTACTAAGAAAGCAAGCTGCTGGGTCCAATGTGAGAAGAAAACCATATCATTTGCAATCTCTCAGACTGTTATAGGCTGCTTCAAAAGCCTTGAATTTCCATTGTGTCACATCCAAAATCACGATGGAGCGCCTAAGTAATCTTGATAAGCATACTATTAGGAAAAGTAGTATAGAACTTCTATGGGTTCCTGGACACTCGAAAATTAAAAGGCAATAAAAGAGCAGATTATATACCAAAAGCTGGTTCACTATCTAAACAGGTTATAAAAACAACAATAACTAACCAAAAACATCTAGATCGTTGAGATACATCAACTGATGGAGAAGATACGCAGAAAACACTAGGTGACCCATTAAAAAATCCGACAGCTAAGGCCTCCATCTGGGGCGTACTAGGAAAAGGCAATTAGTAGGAGTTTTGACAGGCCGCTGTCACCTAAGGAAACACTTGCAGACAATAGGCATATACCATCGTCCCACAACATGCAAACTTTGCGGATAAGTAGAGGAAAATAGTCTTACACATAATATACGACTTTCATTGACAGGCAAAAGCCAAACTCTTTTAAAACGTATACAGGTTCAGTTAAATAACATAACACATAGGCAATGTGAGGAAAAAAAGACAATCTAACTAAATCCCGGCATGTAAACATGCGTGACTAATAGTGCTTGTTTTGTTATTCTATTGCCTGCCGATGAACCAAACAGCGTTGCTCATATTGTATAGCGGAAATCCTCTTCGGCATATCTTGACAGAACTCTGCTAGACCTAATAAAAAGAAGCGAATGGCTGTAACAAGAGAGGGGTATACAAAAATCCAACAACAACCAAATACTTTATTAAGTTAACTGTTACTTTGAAATAGTACATTTTAAATTTCACTTAAAACAAATAACTTTGTGCTATCACTGTGTTTTGCAAATACTGCGGTGACTGCAGCTCCACAGCTTTTTCTACATCTTCACACTGAATATGATAAAAAAATTTTTTAGATAATACAATAGCTTACATTTTAAAAACTATAAATAATGTTGAACTTTTTAGGTTTGTCTGGTTATTTAAAAATATTGTTAAAGGTTTTTAAAGGTATTGTCTTATATTCTTGTCAGCACAGGACGAAGAAGAAAGGTACTGGTGAGTGTTACAACTAGTCTGCAGTCTCTGCAGATGTAAGTAATTCACAGCACATCTTTTAATGGTAATTTTAAATCTTATCTGGTATTAGTTCTTATAAAAATAAAATTTTAATATAACTGGTGACATAATATTATGACCAAAAAACTTAGTAATAGTTGGACACCATGCTGTCAAAAATTATCAAAATCGACGTTGTGTCCAATAAGTAAACAATTATCAATAACTTTTTTCCCATAAGCTCTGTTTTAGCCACTATCTTACTATCTTTGAGGAGGAGCCCTTTAAAAAATATATAAAACTTCAATCTTTCTTGTTTCTTTTATATTCTTTTATATTATCATATTTTTCACGCAGATAGCCTGTACAATACGAATTGTAAGCCTTATTTATGATGATGATGCTAAACAGTTATGCTAGTAAATTTGTGAATGTAGATTTATCGATTTAACCAACATGTGACATTGTTAGCATAAAATGACAAATAAACAATCGCCCATTGGTGCCACCAAACAATCCATTGTACCGAAAAAGTCGCAGGTCGTCGGTGCCATTCTCGGAGCACAAAAGAGCAGAAAACAAAAGAATAGCGAAAGACAAAGAGAAGCGCTGCCCGTACGGAAATGATAAAAGCGGCGCGGCGGTAGCCAATCACCATTCATCACGGCCTTCTACGACTCCGTTGCCACAGGTGTTTTAGCTCGCGGCCGATTTGATTTTGTTTTCTTCTACGCCTACTATTACGGTTTCAAGTTGAGGAATGTCGAATTGTTTTTGGGCTGGTGTTAACAGCATGCAATTACGTTATGTTTTACTGAAATACGAGCTAGAAATTAATGGATGTGCTTAATTGAGGCCAGTTAATTAGAGAAGGTGGAAGAAATTATTCTTAATAAGTTAGTGACTTGATTGTTATGTGCTGTAACTAATTCAGTTGTCATAAATTTAAACGTGTAATAGAAACTATATTGAAATGATAGAAAATTTAACCAAAACTACTTGTAATTTATACTGTCTTACGAGAAAACTATTTCAGGTGTCCCCCGCCGATTTTCAGGAAACTGGAATATGTTGTGGTCATCAAAAAATAAAAATACGTATTTTCTTTATTGGCCACTAAACACTTTTAAGGACTAAAATGCACTCCTAAAAATCTCACCTCAAATTGTTTTTTTCTCAAATATCTTGAGAACAAATTGGGGTAACTTTACAAAATATTTTTTCTCAAGATTTTTGAAAAAAAAATGTCAATTTTAAGGGTAAATTTTAGGGGAGCATTTTCCCTTAAAAGCCCTAATAACACACAATGTTTAGAAAACTTACGTTTTAGTTACACTTTAGGTCCGAACGTTCAAAACTAAAAAAATCGTTTACAAAACGTTTTATATATATAAACGTATTAAAAACGTTTCTTTAGTACCTACATAACACGTTTATATTGATCATATTCTGAACTTAAATTAATTGCAGTAGCCTTTGGGGCGGCAAGGCGAAAGTAAAGCTTTGCAATTTTATGGAAAAAACGGGTAAAATAAATAGAAAAATGGGGTTTTAAGAGGTAGAAATCAAATATTGAGTACCAATTAAGCTTTAAATTAAGAATTGTTTGCAAAAAGAAGGGACAAAATAGTGAATTTAGGTTAGTTCTGGTTATCAAGTCTGATGATAAATATCTAGAAAACGAAGCGTGTCCGTTCTTTTGGATTTATTATCAGCGGCCAAAAAATACCCCTTATACTAAATTTAATTAAAATCGGCGATGCGTCCGGTTTGTAAAGAATTACCAAATTAAGCAATACTATGACAACGTTTTTAGACGTCCCAAAATAAAATTTAAAGCTTGTTTCTAGAACGTTTTAGATACTATAAAAAACGTTTATCAAACGTTGTTTTTGCTGACATAAAAATTTTAAAAAACATTTAAAGAACATTCACGAACGTTTGAGAACGTTTATCGTACGTTACCCACACGCTTAAACCACCAAAGCTATATGTATAAAATTTGGTTTTTGGGGGTTTCTGGATAGGCAGAATTGAATAGTTATATCAGCATTGCTACCAAATTTTCCTGTTTTACGCTACACATAATTTTGTTCATGTTTGGTGGATGTTTTTGTCTTATTTATTTTGATTGCAATAAAGTGTAGAATTATTTTTTTATATAACAGGCAATGCGTAGAAAAGAGGCGATCTAAGGGGAATACCAGCACGTAAACATTTTGGAGTGGATGACTAATCGTGCTTGCTTTGTTGTTGCTTTACTGGCTGATATATCTTTAAATGTAGCTGAATATGTATATCTTAGCAACTAGTCAAGATACAAGTTTAAGCATTTAAAAACTTAATAAATTTGGCCCGCCTAATTTACTGCGATAAAAATAAATATGGCATTCTGAAAAAGAATTAGGTGTAAAAATAAAACTGTTTAATTCTATATGCACAAAATCTTCCAGACACCGAATTTGGAAATGTAGCAATAGAGGTTTTACATATATTTAAAATTGTCTGTACTTACTAATCGTGTATTATTTTATTTAAATAAAATAAAAGCTTTTTGGCTTCAATTTTATTGAAAGAAAGATGCAAACACGCTTTTAAAGAATTGTTAAACATTTAACATGTGTGTGGTTTTTATTCTCCAAAAGTTTTTAGATCAGAAAATCTCCTGCTTGTTTTTTTATTTCCTTTTTACCTATATTTTAAGACTTATAGTTACTATAGTACTTTAACTCAAACTGTATTGAATATTCAAGTTATAGAAACTAAAATTGTATTATGAAATATTGCAATTTCTTTTTTATTGTTTCAGGTGAAACTGCAGCATCCACTGAAGCTTTGGAAAACTCACTTTCAGCTGCAAAATCTTTTGAGAGGAGAGAGGTGTGATTGGATCCAGAAGAGAGACCAAACCAAAAAAAATAAAGAGAGAGAGAGAGAAAGTTGTGTTCTTCTTAGAACATCGGTAATGAACAGACATGTCAATATTTGCAGATGGTTAAATCTGGTGCTTGTTAGTATTTTCTTCGTTTTTATTCACCATACTACATGGCCGTCAATGATTATATTGGCTTGGTAACTGTGATATACAAGCATAATTTAAAATTTTAAAGTGCACAAAACTTCTCTCCATTGATTAACAAAACCTTTCTTTAACAACACTGTCGGATTTATTATTCATAATCACGTGTTTAACAACGGGTGCGTGGTTTCGGACTATGTAGATTTACCCCTAATTAATGTATTTTTGTTAAAAATGTGTTACTTCTGACTCTTTATCTGTAATCACTTAAAAAGATTCTAATGGTAAGCTTTAAATATGTTGTGCCCTGTACAAACAAATTAATTACCATTACTTTCCATGTTCTCGTCTTTCACCATTCAAGTCGTGCCTCATTCCCTCTGAATGCATTTCTTATTATTTGACCGCTGCTCCCATCTCGGAGGCCATCGGCAATCAAAGGTTTTTGTTGCGAGAATTACCGAATGATGACGAAGCATTTTTCTATAAAGGACCATCAAAAGAAGTAACGTCTCAAGCGATTAACAAATGCTCTTCATATTGTTGCATCCTCAGCAGCTTATATGGACCTGATGGGAAACGTGAGGGTCAGCTTTAGAATAATATCGCATGGCGTTATAATTTTTCTAAACGTTGTTTGAACCTTAACGAGAAGAATTTTTATCTTGACTGTAACACTTCATTGATTTCTTTAAAACTAGTGCCCATTTATATATCTATTAAAGAATTGTAAAGATTCTTATAAAATATATTGTTTTAGATTTTTCTATAAAGGACCATTAAAAGAAGTAAAATCTCAAGCGATTTAAAAATGCTCTTCATATTGTTGCATCCTCAGCAGCTTATATGGACCTGATGGGAAATGTGAGGGTCAGCTTTAAAATAATATCCAATGACGTTATTATTTTTTTAAACGTTGTTTGAACTCAACGAGAATTTTTTTATCTTGACAGTAATAGTTCATTTATTTCTTGAAAACTTGTACCCATTTATATATATATTAAGGAATTTTAAAGTATGTTAATATATATATTGTTTTGGTAACGTCTCAAGCAATTAACAAATGCTCTTCATATTGTTGCATCCTCAGCAGCTTATATGGACCTGATGGGAAATGTGAGGGTCAGCTTTAGAATAATATCGCATAGCGTTATTATTTTTCTAAATGTTGTTTATACCTTAACGAAAAGAATTTTTGTCTTAACTGTACTATTACGTTGATTTCTTGCAAACTTGTACCCATTCATATATCTATTAAATAATTTTAAACTATCTTATTATATATTTTGTTTAGGATTTTTCTATAAAGGACCATCAAAAAAGTAAAATCTCAAGCGATTAACAAATGCTCTTCATATTGTTGCATCCTCAGCAGCTTATATGGACCTGATAGAAAACGTAAGGGTCAGCTTTAGAATAATATCCAATGACGTAATTTTTTTTTCTAAACGTTGTTTGAACTTAACGAGAAGGATTTTTATCTTGACTGTAATAGTTCGTTGATTTCTTTTAAACTAGTACCCATTCATCTATTATCTATGAAAAAGTTTAAAAATATCCTGTTATACACATATACTGCAATATGATTGCTTTTTATAACCTAACTATTCGCCTAAATGCTACTCAATGTTGTGAAATGAAATTATTACACCTAGATGCAAAACAAGATGTAACCTTCAGGGCCTTAATTTTCAAATTACGGAGTAGACATTTTTAAAGAAAAGCTGTAAAATGTCTGTTTGATTTTGTTTCTTTCTATTACATTTAAAAGTAGACCATTTATAAAGAAAGAAAAGTATTTCCTCTTGGAGAAATTTGTGTATGCCACTGATTTTTTTGGGAATTTCATATTTTCGTTAAATTAAGTAAATAGAAAGCCAGTTTTTTTATTATTTTTCGTGCCTTCTTTAGTTTTCCAAAAAAACTTTTGCTTGGTTAAATACAAGGAAATTTTTAAAGAACTTTAAAATGTCTTTTTAATGATAATACAAGATACAACGTGTTTTATTAAAAATGCAATTTTTCTATATCGAACTTCTGACAATAGCTATATTTTCGAAACTACGAAAAATTTAATATATCAAATAGGGTATTTTTACGACTTTTAATCAGACCTTTCTGTGTTTTATGAAATATACAGGGAGTTCCTTAAAAGCAAAATCAACTTGGAGTTGTAACTTTAAAATAAAAGTAATTAAAAAAATTTAGGTACACCACTGAATTCTTTGTAGTAATCTCCAAAACTTTTCTACTTATATTATTTTTCTATCTCTAACATTAAGGGATTTACAAGTGCCCCGCCAAATTGACAAAATTTAAAAACACTCTGTATCTCCAAAATGAATTAAATTAGCCATGATTTAGTTTTACCACTGATTTTGTTTTTAAAATTGAAATCGAGATTGTGCAATCAGATTTGTTCTATCTCTAGTTTTGCAATACTCTGTAAGGTCAACGAAAAGGCGTCAGCGTGTATATATCTTCGACCAATAAGTTATGTCTCTTAAAAAAATATATCTCTCAAAAAGAAACATTAATTATTACAATCTATTAATAATAGCATAGAGTAAGGAAATTATAAGAGTTATCATGGAATAGTCGATTTAAGGACAGGTCATGCGAAAACTCTCAATATAATTTTATTCTTTTCTCGTTGAAATACCGCCAGTTAGTCATGTCAGTAAGCTTACGTGTCTCCCCACCGCTGATGTTACACGAGGCGAGGCTTCGACAGACGCATTTAAAGTGTAAACTGGAAAAATGACAAGCCTGCCGCCAAGCCTGCCGCAAAAGCGGTACGAAAATTTTAGCATGCCATGGTTTCTCTTATCCGTAGGTATGTTACTTTATGATAATAGGTTTGTTCCAGCAGAATGTTGGAAACACATTAGCAACAATCGTAAAACGCAGAAACTGTTACAAACATTAGTCAGAAATGTTGGCAGTTTTCTGCTGGAACGAAATATAAACAAGGCGTGCATACTGCTTATACGTCAATACAAGAAAGGATATGTTAATAATTAATAGTTTAAAAAAACTAAAAAACACGCTTTTATATGCAACCGAACTAAAAATTAGAAAATAATTTTTCATTAAAAAAATATTGTCATTTCATAGTAAAAAGCGTGGGGTGCATTTTACTATTTTTTCATAACTTTTCCATCATAGATATTTGCAAATATAATAATTATAACATTTAATATATTTATCACTCCCACGCTTTTTACTATGAAATGACAATATTTTTTTTAATGAAAAATTATTTTCTAATTTTTAGTTCGGTTGCATATAAAAGCGTGTTTTTTAGTTTTTAAACTATTAATTATTTTTCATTTTTTAGTTTCTGCTACTCTTGACAAAATGGCGAAAAAATTCCAACAGATTGCAACTCACTTAAAAATTTCTTCTTCATTTAATAGCAAAGTTTGAAATGTTGCCAACAGATGGCAACCTAGATTAGATTAGATTAGAATAGGGCCGGGATAACCCATGCACTGAAGCCGCTCGGCTTATTGTGCGCCCTGTTATTTTACGTCTGGGTGATGTCAGCCAGACGGCACCTACAGCTTAACGTGGGTTCCGAACCACGGTCCTATGAGCGACAACTTAAGACCTCGTCCCCACCCAGGGGGCACTACTGAACCTACCAACTGAGTGGGGTCCGCATGTCTACGGTTGCGCAGGACACGGCAAAGTGTGTTCCGGCGCCCTGGTCCTTTAGTGGCCTTCAGCGTCGATACATTTTGCACTTTGTCCGTCTGGTGTTGAGCTTAACCACTAAATTTCCGACCAACTTATAAATAAGTATTTGGCCTCAGCAGGATTCGAACCCACCTCACGTCCGTGTGCGCTCAACAAACTTAACGCCTTTACACGCTAAGCCATCACCGGCAACCTAGGTGTTGTTTTTATAATATAATGGAATTTTTTTCCTGGCGATCCAAAAAAGATAACGGGATACTGTTTGCAGATTATTGCATTGTCATGTTTCCTTAATACGTGTGCAAAGTTTCAAAGAAATCGAATAGCTGGAAGTTGGTTAAAATTAGGCTCAAAGATTCCGTTACATAGGCAGCCAGATAGATAGATTGATAGATAGATAGTTACAACCCAAGTTAATAAAAGCGTGTTAAAAATTGTCAGTAATGTTTGAAGAAAGTTTGAAAACTTTTCTTGCTTTTTTATTTTTGCTTTTTCTAATATTTTTATTTAAAAAAAATTACCAATCATTATCCTGCAATTATTTACAAACAAGATGTTTGTTGTCAGTTTATTTCCAGATGTTTATAAACAAACTATTTACTGTTGTCATTGCAAATTGTGGAATTCCCAATGTTTAATCGTGTAAATAAAATTCCGAAATATACCTGTTTTTCTAATTTAAAATAGTTCAAAGTTTATGTGAATAAATTTAAGCAACCTTATTTAATGAGTTTTTAACATCCTAATTTATTACTCATTTATTAAAATATTCACATATTTTTCATAATAATATTATTAAAAAGTGTAATTTTAAGAAATAAATTCTTTATTACCCGAATTTGCAACTAATGTAATAATTTAACGACGTAATAAGGAATATTAAAATGAATTACTACAAAAAATAATTAATTAAATTTAAATAATTTGCGTTATCTAAATAAAAACTATACCAAAAACAAAAAAGTTTCGGACTATGGCTCTTCGCACATGGGTCAGTGAAACAACGATGACAACATGATTTTAACAGGCATCGACAGCACGTAGGCATATTAGCGTGTTCGATCTCAGCAATTCGCGTCCTTTGGCTCTTTGAGGAGCAGTAAAAACCAAGAAAAAAATGACCCAGTAAAGCGGATTTTTTTGTTTATTAAATACAAATGTAATAATATCTAATACTACAAATAGATATAAAAAGATGTTTTATGTATATTTTCTCTTTTCTTTACTATTTTACCTTTTATGCGATAAAAAAAAGACGTTTCTAAGTAAGAAATAAAAAACCAAGCAAATGAATTATTTATTTACAAATATGTGAAAAACAATAAAAAAGTAGGATTTAGAATATCCCTTATAAGATCTGGCAAGCCAATGTTTTTTGTAAATATATGTGGAGGAGTAGGTTTAAAAATATTGAATTATACTGGAGACTCCTAGTATTTTACTGTTATTTCAGAATCGTGCAATTCTGTACCATATTGTTTTTGTACTTTTGAAAGAGGAAAATTAACATCGCTGTCTGAAAAAAATATTTTAGTATACAGACATACATTCAGGCTCTAAAATATTTACTTTAGAATCAATATAGAAATGTATTGGTTCTTCCATTTTATACCAATGTTCTATCTCCCTATTAAACTTTTTCCCATATTCATATGAACCAATAGAAAATGATAATTTATTTTCTAGTAATAAGAAGATTTTGTTAAAATAAAAAAATTAAAAAAAATCCTATAAGTAGCGGTGACACAAAAAAGATACCAACTAACAAAGTCAATTTAAATATAATACACAATTACCTTTTTAGTAATATTATATTAGACCCTACCCAAGTGAAGTATTTTACTAAAATAAAACAAAATATACAATAATTTTAACTTTCTTTACTTATATTTTGAACAATAAAAGACGCGGAACGACATGCTGTACTTATTAACAGATTTTTGGTCAGAATATCCTTAAAGTCTGTTAACATGAGTCACTTTGTTCACAATTTGACCAGGTTTTTCACAAAATATACAGCAGTTTTCCTAAAAAAATGTTGACACATGCATTCATATTTTGTACCACCGCCGCGGAACATCATGCAAATAGCAACTTTGTGTTATAACTTTAAAATTAAAGTCAATGAAAAAAATGTAGCTACGCCACTGAATTCTACATAAAAATCACTAAAACTTTTCTTTTTAATTTTTTTTATCTCTAATAACAAGCGAATTACAAGTGCCTTGCCAAATTGACAAAATTTGAAAAACACTCTATATCTCCAAAAAAATTTAAGTTGGCCACGATTTGCTTTTATCATTGAATTTGTTTTAAAAATTAAAATCGAGATTGCGCAATTAGATTTGTTCTATCTCTTTTAGTTTTCGCTATACCCTGCAACGTCAACGAACAGGCGCCACTCTGTACTAGAGGCCGAGGCGTTTGTGGTGAGCCATCCTATATATGTTAGTAGCAATATTTTTGAATCACCCTGTACTTGTCTTAATTCAGTAATTACTTTTAAAAAATCAATATATTTTTATGCTTTAGCCGTTGCATTATTTACAACAGATCAAAATTAGTAGTTCGTTGTAAGTAATATTCATTTTGTTTTGTCCAAAAACTTAAACTGTCAAAACTTATTAAAAGGTCAAAAGTGAAATTTAAAAAAAATGCATTTAACTGTTTTGGTATTATATTTTTTGCTAAAAACATTTTAAATATGCACATTTTTTCTAAAATATAATTTGGACCACCCTGTAGAATCGTTTCTATCCTTTAAACATATGTTTTTTAACCAAATAATTCAAATTTTTATCTTCTATCTTTGTTTTTTAAAAGGGTATTTAAAGTATAGTAATATAATGTGCTTGATTAGATAATCTAGTCACTTGAGCAGTACAAAATTTAAAATATCACCGGTAACCCCTAATTTTTTTTGGAAATATTACTAGTAGGGATAAGACTCTGACATACTACAATCTTAAAGAATTTCACCGATGTCGCTTTTCAATGCAAATGGTGCGGGGTCCTTTGACACAATTTTGTGTCCGCCTATTAATGGTAGGGAGGCCAAGAGGGGTAGGCCAAGTAACTACAGCTCGCCAAAAAATATACCGGAGGATACATTGCACCCGATTAAATACCTCCACCAAAAATGAGCCCTGTATACAGGGGCGATCGTAAAAACAAAAATGTATTCATCAGAAATTGTCGTGCGCGTCGGTTTAAGATAAGGTAACTTAATTGCATGCTAAAGAGTGTATATTCCACTATATTTTTGTTTGGTAATATATTTTTATTACTTCCAACCGAACGAAGAGAAGTCAGACGCTGCATCATTAAAAATGCGCACTTTACTAAATATATTAACGCCTAGAAGTAAAAATATATGAATTAGAAACCGAGAAATCTCTATTTAAAATACTACCACTCTTATTGAAAGACCCTTTAAAATTTGCAAGAACAAAGTAGTAACTGAATTTTAAAAAGGAAAATTTTGGTTAACTTATTATTTCTTACCTCATTTTTAATGCTTCCCAACATATTTAGAGCTGGATCCGTTGCTAGTCCCGCTTTCAATCTAATTCTCGGCTGTTTTTCATCGAGTTCTGGTTTTCCTGGACTTTTGCGATCATCGTCAGCTGCTGAAGCTGGCCGATCAGGAGTTTCGCTTTTCTTGGGGGAGCTTCGAGTACTGTCACCATTTTGACATCGGTGTTACTAGCCTTTGCTGAGTTGGATTCAGGCAATTCGCCGTCTGGTGCACGATCTTTCCAATCTGTTAATTCACCTGAAAGCAAAGTTTACCAGTTTTCGTTAAAATCGGAGTTGCCGCAGGTTTCTAGAAAATTACCTTAAAATGTTCCCTTAACTTCCTGTTTAGCCATCTTTTTAACACGCTTTTATTAGCTTGGGTTGTATCTATCTATCTATCTATGTAACGGAATCTTTGAGCCTAATTTTTACCAACTCCCAGCGATTCAATTTCTTTGAAACTTTGCACA
This sequence comes from Listronotus bonariensis, assembly GCA_014170235.1. NCBI lineage: Eukaryota > Metazoa > Arthropoda > Insecta > Coleoptera > Curculionidae > Listronotus > Listronotus bonariensis. The sequence goes on along the minus strand of JACEGR010000885.1, from coordinate 42,029 downwards.
CGTATCAAGGACCGATGACAATGCAATAATTTAAAAACAGTATCCCGTTATCCTGATTAGGACCGCCAGGATAAATAAATTCCTTTACAGATCCTCTGTGAAAGAGTAAGCGAGCTAGAGCTAGGCGAGTGATCTGCGCATGCGTGCAGTTTCAGTCTTACATGCATACATACATACATACATACATGCATACATATCGAACTAAAAAATGAAAAATAAATAATAGTTTAAAAAACTAAAAAAACACGCTTTTATATGCAACCGAACTAAAAATTAGAAAATAATTTTTCATTACAAAGAGTTTGTCACTTCAGAGTAAAAGCCGTGGGGTGCATTTTACTATTAAATTCATAACTTTTCCACTCATAGATATTTACAAATAGAATAAGTTATGAACATTTAATATATAAAGCACCCCACGCTTTTTACTATGAAGTGACAATATTTTTTTAATGAAAAATTATTTTCTAATTTTTAGTTCGGTTGCATATAAAAGCGTGTTTTTTAGTTTTTTAAACTATTATTTATTTTTCATTTTTAGTTCGATATGTATGCATGTATGTATGTATGTATGTATGCATGTAAGACTGAAACTGCACGCATGCGCAGATCACTCGCCTAGCTCTAGCTCGCTTACTCTTTCACAGAGGATCTGTAAAGGAATTTATTTATCCTGGCGGTCCTAATCAGAATAACGGGATACTGTTTTTAAATTATTGCATTGTCATCGGTCCTTGATACGTGTGCAAAGTTTCAAAGAAATTGAATCGCTGGGAGTTGGTAAAAATTAGGCTCAAAGATTCCGTTACATAGATAGATAGATGAACAACCCAAGCTAATAAAGCGTGTTAAAAGATGGCTAAACAGGAGTTAAGGGACATTTTAAGGTAGGTTTCTAGAAACCTGCAACTCGATTTTAACGAAATTTGGTATACTGAGGGTTTTTGGGGCGCTGATCACGAATCTGAAAGAATTTTTTGGCGGAAACGTTTCGTTCTTGAAATATTCATCATCAGACTTGAAATTTAAGATAATCCTATTTTTACAATATTCCTCCTTCTTTTGCAGACAATTCTTGATTTAAAGCTAAAGTGACACACAATATTTGATTTTCACCTTTTAAAACCCCGTTTTTACGTATTTAACATTATTTTTGCATTATATTGCATAGCTATACTTTGAATCATTTTAATCCCAGTGAGCCATGAAGCCCTATGTGTATGTATAGTTGCCGCATTATCAAAGAATAGCCACGTAATTTAATGCAAAAACAATGTAAAAACGTAGAAAAACAGGGTTTTAAAAGGTAAAAATCAAATATTGTGTGACACTTTAGCTTTAAATCAAGAATTGTGTGCAAAAAGAAGGGGGATATAGTGAAAATAAGTTTAGTTCAAATTTGAATTTTGATGATGAATATCTCGAGAACAAAACGTTTCCGCCAAAAATCTTTCAGATTCGTGAGCGCCCCAAAAATACAAAATTTCGTTAAAATCGGAGTTGCCGCAGGTTTCTAGAAAATTACCCATTTTAATAGTACATATTAAGTTGTATGCAATTTTAATAGTTTTTGGTGTCAGGGAATTTAAAAACATTTTTTTCTATGACCGATGCTGTTTTTTAAAAGTAATCATGAAAATAAAGTGTTTTATTTAAGTGCACTTTCTAAATTGTGTTAAAAAAGTAACGTTTTTTTTTTTATGTTCGACACACACTTTAAATAGCTGATTTATTTCAATGCCTACTAGAATTTATTTTATTATGAATGTATTGAATGTAACGCGTAACCGCGACTTCAACTAAACAAAAAGATCGAGTTACCATGAATTTCGCCATTACTTCTTTTTGTTCATGTGGCACTTAATTTAAAATTTACCAGTTTTCGGATAAATTTGATAGAAATTTCACAACTTAATAATAGTAATAATGAATTCGGATAACTCAGAAATTATAAAATTTATACGGTCGTAGAAAAAATATACGTAGGGTGTTCAGTAAGTTTTGAGATACTTTGTAACTAAACGGCGCAGGAAAGTAACATTGATGTTTTTTGTTTGTACATGTCATAAAATGTCGTAGTCCTATATAGTTATTAGAAAACTATCAGTTTTACGCCAGTTCGTGTCCAGCGATTTTAGCGCAATGGCGTCGTAGACGACTATCGAGTGCCGTGCAATTTTGAAATACAACTTTTCACGTGGGTTATCTCAAGAACAGTGTTTAGAAGAAATGAAGCCTATACTTGGTGATGGCTGTCCATCTCGTGCAATCATATACAGATGGTACAAACAATTTCAGCGGGCCTCGTTTTCGCTTGAAGACGCCTCACGCTCAGGTCGACCGTGTGAAGTAGTTACCCCAGAAAACATATCTGCCGTCCAAAAAGCTATAGAAACAAACCGACGAATTACCTATCGACAGTTAGAAGAGACATTGAACATAAGTTTAGCGACATTACACACGATCATACATGAGCACTTGGGTTTTAGAAAAATTTGTACTCTTTGGGTTCCACACAAGTTAACTCCCGAGCAGCAGACACAAAGAGTGAATTGGTGTAAAAAATGATGTACAAATTCGAGGAGGGTAAATCTAAAGACATAGTGTCGATCGTCACGGGAGATGAAACTTATCTTTATTATTACGACGTTCGAACTAAACAACAGAATAAGATATGGGTTCTCGAAGGTGAAGAAACGCCGACCGAAGTTCGCAAATCAAGACCTGTAAAAAAATAATGATAGTTGTTTTCTTTGGTTTAAGAGGAATAATTGAACGTGTTGTGCTTCGAGAACAGAAGACCGTAAATGGTCTCTGGTACACTACAGTATGCCTTTCAAAAGTTATAGAAAAGTTAAGAGTGATTCGCCCAAACTCGCAACTCGCTAGCTGGTACGTTCATCATGACAATGCCCCACCTCATCGAGCTGAACTTACCAGTCAATTTTTGACAGATGCAGGCTTCAGACTTTTGGAACATCCGCCTTATAGCCCCGACTTGGCGCCGTGTGACTTTGGGTTGTTTCCTTTTGTCAAGAGCCAACTGAAAGGACCAAAGTTTAAAACCGAAGACGCGCTACTGGAGGCCTGGGATAAAATATGCGCTGAAATTTCAAATGAAAAGTGGAAAGCTATTTTCAGTGACTGGTTGGTTAGAATGGAAAAGTGTATGCAATGTGGTGAAAACTATTTTGAAAAAATCAAATAAATGTACGTATATCTCAAAACTTTTCGAACACCCTACGTAATATGCCACACATATGCATAAACTGATTTTTTTAACCTCCCATTCATAAAAAATCGTATCACTTATTTTTTTTATTATATTTAGTTTTTCTTAATAAGCAGTCTAAAATAAGATTTAAAATAATGATAAGAGCAAAAAGAATCTAAAAATAGATCTCACATAGCACAATTTGAATGGTATCAGACTCTTATTTTTCTGTATAAAAATTTGTATTACGTCAACCGACAATCTTTATAAGATATCTTTAAGATAAACTGCTCATATAAAATATCCTAAAAGATTAAAAATCTGTAAAGTATCTACTTAAAATTGTTGTTTAAATAAATAATTTAGATTAGTATAAACAAATATAAATTATATAATGGAATTTAGTGCTGAATTATTTTTAATTAAGCTGAATAATATTAAAGGGTATTTGTATCAATAATTATAAAATGTTGTCCTGTTATAAACGCTCTGATTTCTACTTTTATTGCCAATACCTACATTAAATTACATTGAACAACATAATTTTTGTTAAACGTAAACTATAGTAATAACCCTTATTAAAAAGGGATAAAAGTTTTTGTTTTATTACCCTCAGTTTTTTGTAATCTTTTTTTAGACACTTTGTATGTATCTATGTATGTATGTATGTATGTATGTATCCAAATAAACGTTTTTTACTTGAAGCAGAGACAGCAATGAGACGAGTAACTGGTCCTAACAATTTGTCCATTGTATTTATCTCTTTCTGGTTTAACGCAAGTTCCAATAAATATGTCTTTGTCTTTCATCATGGCAGGCTATCGTAGATGGAGCAATCATCGCTTTGCCCTGGTTGCCAAGTTATTTACAATTTCTGCATGTAAACTTTAATGTCCTTTTTTGGCTCACATCTAATTAAGAGAAAGAAAATATACCATGAATCGAATATTTTTAACTTGACAAGGTTGCCGCAGGCAGTCACGCCGAAATGTTAATCGATATTTGTGTTTGATATTTTTCAATGGCCGATTTGTTTGGACAGTTTGTTTACATTTTCTGTGATTTATTGTGTGTTTTGTGGTTTTTACACTTAATTGGACTTTGAATATTGACTTTTATTAGTGATCACAGTGTATATATTAAATTTGTGCTTTTCAACAGATAATTTAAGGTAATATTGACATGGTTATCTGTAAGAAATAATCTTTATAAAAACCAAATAAATGACATTTTTAATAAGGTGAGTGTAATTATTGAACTAAACCCCAATATTTTATATTAATAGGAAACAAAAACAAGTACCTAACATTAAGGGCAAAAATAGCACAGCTATATAATTTGAATTTGGCGGGCAAACGATAAAGTCGACTCACGCGCCATCTGCGTTTACCTTCCTTGAAGACAGACAAGGAAGGCCCAGCAGCTATCTATCTCTCGGATAATTTGTTTAAATTTAGTTGCTCGTCTCATTCTTGTCTCTGCTTGAAGTTTATTTCTATATCTTTTACAGGGACAAAGATATTTGATTTATAAATGATTAAGTTGGAACACCCTGTAAATTGCATGACTCTAAAAGGGATATTCTAGAGACTCAATGTTTTAGAAATCCATACGAAAGGTTTTCTTAGGCCCAGTTGTACAAAGCAGGTTTAAACTCAGTTATACTTAACTAAGGTCAGGCCTTTGAACTTTCGTAAAATCTCAATATTGCTGTCAGTGTCAAGGAATTAAAACAAACTGAAATTTTACGGAAAGTTCAAAGGCCTCAGTTTAGTAGAACTGAGTTCAAACCTGCTTTGTACAACTGTGCCTAAGAAAAATATTTCGTTTTGGATTTCTAAAACATTTAGTAGAGGAAAGAGGGGTGGATTCATGCAAGGGGCACCTACATACATTGAGTGTATCTGAAGTTAGACACGAAGTAAAATAGTAACGTAAGTGGGTGTGCACAGTTTTTATGTGTGTTTACAGAATAGTGAAGTTTCAGAATTTTCGGTGCGGTAAGATCGAATGCACAACACGGAACGTGTTTTTCCCTCGCGTAAATAATTTCATAACGTAACTTTGGACATAGTTTATTGCCAGTTACTATTTTTGGATTAATTATTGCTATTTAATTCTAATTATAATAATACAAAGGCACTAATTCAATGTGTAAATTAATATATTATATAAATACGGTTTTCTATTTCAAATTTTTTCATTAATTAGCATTTGATGGGGCAGATTCATACACAAGTATATGGGGCACATTCATACTGTATAATTGTACCCATGGCCCTTTATGAATATTTTTTTAACTACTATTTTTTGTTACACCGACGATTATACTTGTAAATATTATATAAGGTAGTTTAAGTTTCATTTATACGGAAAAAAAACAGGGTGCTTTATGAAGTTTGTGTCTTTGGATGTCAAGGATCAGTTAATTTTTCAGACATAGTGATGATATTACCATAGATCTTAGGTCATAATCTGTTAATAACATAGGCATATTAATTTTAGGTTTTGTAAGTTAAGGTATCTTTGTGTTAACTAGAGTTTTTTTATTTGATATAATTAATAATGTATAAGCATTTTTTTATATCTTGAGATTGTTACTTTTAATAAATATAACTGACTAAAACAAAAAATGGTATTAAGTGTCTTTGGTAGATAACCATACATATAACGTAAAAACCGTTTATCCAACACTTACATATAATATCTACATAATTGATCAGATTTTGAGGATATAAAGTGTACTATAAGTCACTAGTGAGCTAAAGTACCCTTTAGCTCACTAGTGAATTATAGACAATACAAAATTTTGTTGCTGGTGTTGACAATGACAAGTAACAAATAATGGATGACGTTTTCAAATTATTTTCGATATTAAAAACGATTTATACGAAAGTGTTGGATAAAATTTTGTATTAGACACGTGAGTTATTACATATAAGTCACTTAAGAAAATTACCTCTCTCGCCCTTCGGGCTCGAGAGTTAAACTTTTCTTGCGTGACTTATATGTAATATAACTCTCTTATCTAATAAATAACTATTAATGACACTCTGTTCACTATTCGTTACTTATGTTCATATCACGAAACTATTGCGATGTTAAAATAGGCATTAACAGATTTGGATAAAACCTGTTTTTTAATTTTAAATTTTCCTATTTGTTTTGTATGTTAAAAAAATGTATTTGTGTTTTTTTTTAATAAAATATGGTATAAAACAATAATAAACAATAATTATGACGAATTAATAGTGTTGTTAAATGTGCCCCTTTAATGGGGTACATTCATACATTGTGCTTTTTTTTTGTAAAAGTCTTATGGAAACTCGCGCATGTAGATTTTCAATAATATTAAGGTTCTACTACAATATAAAATAGTTAGGCTATTAGTGTGTCATAAATTAAAAGAGATATACCTAAAACACGGCATTCCACAAAGCAAAATATAAAAACTGTACGAAGCCTCCCCACTTTCCCCTACTGAGTTTAAAACTGCTTTGTACAACTGAGCTTTATTGAGTTTGCTCGAAATATTAACATTTATATTTTTTTTCAAAAAGTATTACAATAAAACTTGATGTGATATACAAATTTTATTTTTATTTTCTTGATTTCTTTCTTTAATAGAATAAAAACGTAGTGAAAGAAGGTTTGTAATTTAAAAAAGATGTAGATTCTTTCCTCGACCCTAGAGAATTGCGAACGTGCGTAGAAATCTTCATAGCTTTCCCGGGTATGGCGGCTGAAGGCGTTGTATGGGCGTTTTTTACCCTCGGGGATCGAGAAAAGATACACGCTAAATTGATAGCATCTTTCTTCTGGAGCTAAGCACTGTGATCGAAGATTTCTATGTATAACCTGATGTTTTTAAGTTTGGTGGTGTGCACGTGTTTTCGTAATGACCGAGGACGGTTGCGCACGCCGCGAGAAGTTTTGATAGTGACCGGTAATGCGCAAACCCAGTAGCAGCTCTTGGATTGACAGCTGACAATTTAGGCAACGCATCGATTTATTGTTGTGTATCGTTGTAAAATTTCTAGGAGCTACCAGCTCGATTATCCAGATTTTCCACCAACAAAGCCCTGGAAAGCATAGTTCGGAAAGCGGAGAGCTGGCGAATTGGACCGAAAGAAACCAGAGCCAAGAATAAATGAAAAAAGTTAAAATTTTGTTGACTAATGTTACTTCTCCATCTAAAAGACACCTTAAACAAGCCATAAAGTAGAGAAGTGCAAAGCTACTTTTTAATTTTTACACAATCTTATAGAAATATCAAGACGTAACTCAGTCAGTTGTGTCCGCGTGGGCCTGCGACGAACTGCTTCATTACTGCGGACATGCCCGACCCGTGTTCCCGTCCTGCTTATCTTACTTCGCGCCATTTGTAGACTTTGCTGCACCGTAAATCCCATGATTGCATCTTTGCAGGACAATTCTCGGTATGGGAGATTGGCAGAATTATCAGGAATTTACTTTTTATTTAACTAGGGCTTAGACACAGGATCTAGACCGTGTTTAAAGCAATTGCAACAGCAATATACAGGTTGTCCTGAAAATCATTATCATTATATATAATACAACTAAGTTGATAAAATGTGCGTGCCGATAAAACTTGAAAAGGAGTCCCGATACGATAAAGGGACTTAAATAGTGTGATAGCCCTTTATCCCCCCTCGAACAAGAAAGTTCCCGTTTTACCCTAAAGGGCGTATTTTTAAAGATATAAGGACTCTTCCAACCCTTCTACTTGGAAATTAAGTGTAGTGGCGCCATCTGTTGTCGAGTATTTGAACTTCATTCAAAACAACGGTTATTTGGGTCTCATATCAACTCCCGAGCGAAGCCGGGAATCATAGCTAGTATATAATAAAACTAAGTTGATAAAATGTGCGTGTCGATAAAACTTGAAAAGGAGTCCCGATACGATAAAGGGACTTATATAGTATGATAGCCCTTTATCCCCCTCGAACAAGAAATTTCCCGTTTTACTCTAAAGGGCGTATCTTTAAAGATATAAGGACTCTTCAAACCCTTCAACTTGGAAATTAAGTGTAGTGGCGCCATCTGTTGTCGAGTTTTTGAACTTCATTCCGAACAATGGTTATTTGGGTTGCGTTTCGAAAGGCGCTGCGAGCAATTGCAGCATGTGTAGTAATGGCGAGGAATTTAAAATTCCAATTTCAATAAAGTCTTAAATTACATTTGTTACTATACTAAAGTTATTACATTTTGTGTATTTATACACACACAATTTATATGCTGTTTACAAACAAGTAGTATAAATAATGAGAAAATGTTTTCAATTATTTTTTTTACTTTTTACGTCATAGTTTATTTTTTATTTCAACTACCACGTAATCTCATATCAACTCCCGAGCGAAGCCGGGAATCATAGCGAGTAAGTTTATAAAATTTCATGACTCCTGATAATTATCAAGGAGCTTGCTGACATTGAGAAGGCAGTTTTGTGTATGATGTATGTGATAATTTAATAGTCCTATACCCGAGTCCGATACCGGAAACATGTATTTGAGCCTTATGGTTTCATGACTAATTCTTACCATTTTTAGTAAAATGTTTAAAAATTGCATGTAAAACATTGTAGTAAACTTATCGGACAAAAAGTGTCGCGTTCGCTTAGTCCGACAACCGAAACATTTGACATTGACAGGCTGGGTTAAAGTGCTGCTACCACATATGACGGTATAAATATTCGTGGTAGACTCGTCAAAAGGAACCCCTCGAAAAAGGTTTTAAAATGGTTCTTATCATGAAGTCCATTTCATTACTGGCCCAGGGACAAATAGTTAAATATAAAAATCAATATCCTGTAGATTTGACACGCTTGAGGAACTGATCTTTCAAAAAAGATTTATACAGGGTGATTCAAAAATCGATCTTGAAACTTAAGGGGGTGATTCTACTTAACATAATAAGGGTAGAGCTTCATATAGATTTTTTTAAAATGTCATTCATTTTCGAGTTACAAGTTCAATTTTTATTTTGGTTTGCGCGTGTGATATATAGGGTGATTCAAAAATCGATCACGAAACTTAAGGGGGTGATTCTACTTGACAAAATAAGGGTAGAGCTTCATATAATTTTTTTCAAAATGTCATTCGTTTTTGAGTTACAAACCGTCAAAGTTCAATTTTTATTTTGGATTTTTCGCCATATTGCATTTATTTTTTAACCAATCCAGTTGATATTTGGCACACCAATCGAGCTTTGCAGATTCTAAAATTTTAAGACAAAAGTACTTTTTTTAGATACCGCCAGAGGGCACTTTACCTAACACTTAAAATTTATATACATCATAACTTTTTTATTTTGACAGAAATCGCAAAGCTGGGGGCGCCATTTTATAGACATTTAAAAACCTAAAAATAAGGTACTTTTTATTAAAGTCGATAAACCTCACCGTTTAGGCACCAATAGACATCAAAGTTTTCACCAATTTTAATCAAATTACCTACATACATACAGGGTGTCCAGTAACTCAACCGATAAACTTTACGGGGCGATTCTACAACAGAAAATAAGAAAAAACTTCATATAAACATATGTCCTAGACGTCTCAGTTTTTGAACTACGGGGTGTGGAAAATTAAAAAAAAAGTTTTAAGTTTTTGATTGTCTATAAAATGGCGCCTACCGTTTTGCGTTATCTGTCAAAATAAAAAGTTCTTAGGTAAATACATTTTTAAGTTTTAGGTAAAGTGCTTTTCTGCGGTATTTAAAAATAGTACTTTTGTCTTAAAATTTTAGAATCTGCAAAGCTCGATTTGTGTGTCAAATATCAACTGGATTGGTTAAAAAATAAATGCAATATGGCGAAAAATCCAAAATAAAAATTGAACTTTGACGGTTTGTAACTCAAAAACGAATGACATTTTGAAAAAAAAATTATATGAAGCTCTACCCTTATTTTGTCAAGTAGAATCACCCCCTTAAGTTTCGTGATCGATTTTTGAATCACCCTATATATCACACGCGTGTTGAAACCTATCTTTCTGCTCTAGATACTTTTGGAAAATATTGTCAAAAGTAATTTTTACAATCTTTTAACTAATGCCATACTAGGCAGGATTTTTCAAATTGTTTCAAAAAGGCAGAACTTTATATTTTAAGCTAAAATTTTGAAACAGTTCAGATTATTGCATAGTGTTTGTACTATATCGTAGTAAGCTGCTAGAGTAAATAGTTTTGGATATATAAATTTTTGAATGTGATTGAGGAATTACATCACGAGTGTCGGATTCGATAGTAAGTTTTTTGTTTGATAATACAGACAATTAGAAAACTTTGCACCATTTAATGACTTTTTAAAATCATTCTTACTAGTTTTTTAAAAGACACAGTGAATATGACAAAAAATACATATATTTTTTAAACATCTCGAGTTTTCTTTTTTTTTTAAATTGTAGGGAAATATTTCCACGATAGTAGTATTTTTATCCCTTACAATGCTTGTTTTAAATGACGATTAACTTTAAACTTTGGTAATTTTTTCGTAACGGCTAAAAAATGGGGTAGAGGCTAAAAATTATACTTTACTATTCTGTAATTTTTACCATTTATTTTTTGTTTTTGGGTTTTGTTTTGGGTTTTAATTATTTTTATAAAAGAATATAGCAAATAAAGAAATACGTTAACCATCTTACCTTTACAGGTGTATTCATAATACTTTGTGATGAAACAATTTTTTAAAAGCTTTTTACCAAAACACTTTAATTGTCCTTCGCCATATTGTCAAGAATGATTAATATAATGAATTATCAAAGACAATTGTAGTTTCACTATAGACACCCAGAACAATGCTAAATTTTTGGTCATCAGCTTGAACGCTCGCTTCGTGGAATTTATGAAGCGGGTATCCATCGAGTACACACGTAAACAGTACGTATAATTTGCCGCTTCATAAATTCAGCCAAGCCAGCAGTGTCCAAACTGATGATCAAAAATTTAGCATTGTTCTGGGAGTCTATAGTGACACTACAATTGTCTTTGGTATTATATTAATTTTGTCTGGTCTGGTCTTATTATCAACTTTGACAGTCAATAAAAACTTTTTTTTAGTCTATAAAAATATGTCAATAATAATTATGTATATTAGTTATCCTGATGGGGGCTAGTTTTAAAGTGTGCAATCTTCAAAATAAGATTGTTATGCGTTACATCGAATAAAAAAATAAACAAAGAACTCCTACATGAATGCAATGCATTCTTTCTTAAGTTTGAACACTCTGTTGTGGATGTATTTATGGCCTTAAAACTTATTTATTTAAATTTAGCCCTAAAAAATAAAAATATTGAGACATTTATCTCCATATTCTATCAAAATGTATAAATGGAGATTTTACAGTTTGAAACTAGGCCCCTCATATAGTGCTTTTTATTCGAAACGGTAAACCAAAGTCTCATAATCGAAACATAAAAACAAGAAAAAATTGCTCTGCATAATATAGTCCAGTCAACAAGTTTAAAAAAGGTGTTAAATAGAAATAAAGCCCCAAAAATATGTGCGATAGCTCATTTGATTCGAAGTAACGTCTAGAAAAAATGTGCGTAGTTTTTGTTAGTAACCTTAAAAAGCAATTCTGAAAAGATCCTAAAAGAGGAGGAAATTTTAAATAAAAAGTCCCAACTCCCGCAACCTTATCTCCATTACTTATATTTTTCTTAACGCTGAAAATGGGGCTTCGAGACGTCGTCACAGCATGAACGCACCGCATAAGCCGGTATATCACTTCAAATATTTTTTTATAGTATTAAATGACAACTAAAAATTTGAAAAAATTATGGGGTATTCGGCACTTGAAGAAAAAAACCTTAAGTCACGTACAGACTTGAATACAATCGGCGACTGTATCTTGAATGTTGCACATCGGTCGGCCGACTTGTTGCAAACGCCATGGCAACATCGGTGGGCGTTTTTATCCAAGGAATCGGCAAGTCGCCTGTTTTCCATTTAATATGGAAAACTTCGGCAGGTTGTTACGAGCTTTAAAACTAGTGTGGACGCGAAACACTTGTATCTGCAAATGTTGGCCAACTTTGTTGTTGAAAAATGTTTTGAACAAGATACAGTCGGCCGACAATGTTGTCCCAATTGTATCCAAGTCTGTACATGGTCATGGGTCCCCACCCAGCACCCCTGTTCACTCCAACGTCCCGTAAATATGTTTTTATTAATAATAAATGGATTTTGGAAAACGCGCATACAGATTTCTGTCATAATCGACCTATAGAAACGCCCTGAAAAATAATTTTTTGAAAATCTCTTATAATAGCGGAAACCGCTATATCGAACTATTACCCATATTTTTTTTTATTGCCAAAAACATTTATAATTGCTAATTATACAGTCGTCCCCATTCTAACTTCTGAACCGTTTGGTATATTTTGACGAAACTTGGAACTCTACTCTAAATGTCAGGGTCACAGCTGGGTGCCAACGCAACCGCTACCGCCAGCCAGACAGCCCAGGATCTATCCGAAAGAGGAGGTAGAACAATAACATATCAAAAAATTCAGCTGACCTAAAATTCTTCTTTTTCCGACGTTGCTAGCCCCCAGACTATAAGCTCTCGGAAATATTTCTTTAATGCTGATGAAATATACAGGGTGTTTCATCATTATAACCAGTATATCTTAGAAAATGAGGAATATCTTATTACAGATTACTGAAGTAACAAAACAAACAAATAGTTTTAATTATTTTAAACGATAAAAAGTTAGAAAGATGGAAATTATTAGCTTGTTATTTAACACACTCGGAGCTGATATTGCCAGACATTTTTTAAAATAATAAACTGTTTTAAATATACGGGGTGTTCTGAAAGTTAACTATATTATTTTCCTATCTCTTTAAACTAGTAAAAATAATTTAATTTAACAAAAATGAACAGTCAAATGACTAACTAAGCAGTTTATTGCCATACCCGGTAAGTCAATGGAGGTAAAAATTTTGTCTACTGTTATAGTATTTTTTAAAAACGTGGGTCATTTTCACTAGAAATATGCCAAAATTCCAAAATAATCTCAGAAATGAATGAAGTGCATTATTGAAAAGATGACATATTACTGTACAAAGTAAAAAAATCCCTAAGTAAATAAGTGTAAAAATAAAAAATCAGGCATACCAAGTATCAAAAATGTTTTAAAATATTGGGTGAAAATACCAGGTTTCTGGTTAGTTATAAATTTTTCATTTTTTTAAATAAAAGGTTTTTAACAACTTTTATACAGGGTGTCCGAAAAGGTAAAGTCGTCAATGATAGGGGGTGATAGAGTGAGCCAAAATAATGTTAGTACTTCATATAAACAAACAGTTATTTCATGTTCGTGGCGCTGAAGCGAACGCTTCACGGCTGTACGCTTGATCCAGTACTGTGTATGTAAATATAAATGACTTAACTATATAAGGAAACATCCTGTATTTTTAAATATACATTTTTTTAAAATAATAGTGACATGCCATTATGCTCCTAAAATTTAAGAGTTAAGTTCTAAAGATCCCTGTATAAACATTTGTTAAATAATAATACTAAAATATACATACATACTACTCTTAAAAAACATTCTTCCACAATTAATCCCAACGACCGAACAGCCAGTACAGATCATAAAAAGTGATAATACTCACAATTCACGATGTTAATCTCTTTCGCTCTCTCCTCTTCGTAAACAGACACACACAGACACTCGTTCACGCACAAATTCGAACAGTCGACTGACTGCGTTTTTAGTTTGCTTGAGCTTTAGACCCAAAGAACAACGTGCGAGCTTACTGGCTGGTTCTTATTGGAGCTTTCGAGGGCCGATATAGGCACCGAACATCAACATAGGGGTCCGAGAGACGCATAGCGGGCTTGTTGATAGTGAGATAAGATAAGTAGTCCGCTTATCGTTTATCGCACTATGGACTGTTTGAATTTTGGCATTAGGGTAGCTATCTGTTAAAGACTGACTTAATAAGCTCTTGGTGATAGAGAAAAAAGATTATTGTCTACTGAGGTTGGTGAAAAGAAAGGTATTCTTGCGTCCAAATAATATGGCAAAGTTGTTTTTGCTGTTTGAAATAGAAACTTATTTTGGGTGCAATCCTTCTTGCATATAATAAATTTATTTTATTTTTAGGATATTTTTACTTTTGGGAATTTTACTATACTGCAGTTTTCCTTCCTTTTCCTTCCAATCTGTGCACGCAATTTTTCTTTCAACAACCCTGTACATTGTATCTATAGTCACAGAAACTTCAAAAAGCTTGGATTTCTCTTTCGAGCCAAAAAGTATTTTTCCCCTAATTTAAACACTTTATATGTGTCCCAAATCCGACCTCCCTTGGAATATTGTTCTCATATCTGGGGCATGGCGTCCCCCACAACCCTAAGCATTCTTGATTCCATCCAAAGAAGAGCTATTCGTCTCATTAATGATTCCTCACTAACAGAAAGGCTTCCTCTCTTGCCCATCATCGAGCTGTGGGGATTTATCGCTTTTTATAGGTACTTTCATGGCTTCTGCTCTGAAGAATTGTCCAGTATAGTTCCTCCACTAACGGTTCCCACCAGAGAAACTCGTGGTGCCGCGCGTATGCATCCCTATACAGTCCAACTTTTATCCCTAAAGTATTTAGAATGTGGAACCTGCTGCCCTCAAAGGTATTTCCCCAAATCTTTAAGTATTTAAGTCCCGTGTAAACAAACTCCCTCTTACCTCGCTTAACACACCCACGGTAAGTTAGTATTTAGGCTTTTAGCCTTCGTGGTTTGTCCAAAGGTAAAAAAACCCTGCAATTTTGGTGAATATTTTAGTCATTTTAAAATCTACACCATATTTCCCCTTCTATTTGCAAATAATTCCTAATTTAATATCTGATTAACACCTTTTAAAAGTCTGTTTTTTATTTATTTTAAAGCTTTTTTCCATTAA
The DNA here is from genome assembly GCA_014170235.1 of Listronotus bonariensis. Lineage (NCBI taxonomy): Eukaryota > Metazoa > Arthropoda > Insecta > Coleoptera > Curculionidae > Listronotus > Listronotus bonariensis. The sequence continues at coordinate 26,879 of JACEGR010000885.1, read as the reverse complement.
ATTGCCCAGGTTCACTTCCAAACGCTGCAACCTATACTATATACACAGAGTGCCGTCTTGGCCGCTGCGATTAAAATGATTCAAAGTAAAAAGCTAAAGAAAAAGGATGTAAAGTTAATAGAATAGGGATTTGAAAGATGTATATCAAATATTGAGTGCTAATTTAGCTTTAAATAAACAATTGCTTGCAAGAGAAGGAAGAATATAGTGGAAATGGGGTTAGTTTGATGATCTGGACTAAAAATGTATTTTAAAATTCAGAAGGTCAGTAAAATATTGTTTTTAGTTTTCCCCAAATTTTTTTGTTACAGTTTTGCCCTGAAATGTTGAATTTTGAATTTTTGGCAACTTAAAATTTAAAGATGAATATAAATTTTGTTTCTGTTGATTTTTGATGATTGTTTACCTCGATATGTATTTACGGCCTATGCTGGTTTGAAACTTCTTATTTGGGAACCTTATATAATTTTACCTCTTTTGACCCTTTTTTTAGTTTGATACCCTGACAAAAATGCATAATTTCGCATGTTTGGTACCCTAAAGATGGGCATAGAATTTTTAAGGGGATTTATGAAGTGTGTCCTTGGATTTATTTAAGTAATTTAAAAAAACAGATTTAACTAACCAGAACTAACCATGACCTCCCCTACATATACTCTGTAATAATAACAGAACTATCGTAATGCAATAAGACTGATACTGATTTAAGAGTCTTTACACATTACAGCCCTCATATTAAATTAAAATGAATATGTCTGTCTATATTATTAATAAATTATATGCTCACCGTTAGGGTACCAAACAAGAAGAAATAGTAATGCATTTTGTCCAGGTGACCAAACCGGAATAAAAATGGTCAAAAAAGGTAAAATTTTATTAGGTGCCTAAACAAGAAATTTCCAAACAAGAAAACACCGTTCTGGTTAGTTGGGGGTAACAAACAAGAAGAATAAATTGTGTATTTTTGTCGAAGTGACCAAACAAGAATAAGAAGGGTAAAAAGAGGTAAAATTTTAATAGGTCCCCCAACAAAACAGCTTAAAATTAGTTACTACATTTAAGCAACCAGCGGGTTTTAAATGTATACGTTTTTTGTCTAATCGCTACCCGCTAGTGTTCAACACATTGAAATTCAATTAACAAAAGTCGAGCTGGCACCACATATCGGGTGATGCATCGCCGGGCGGGAAATAGGAAATCCCATGTAATTTTTAATGGGGTCAATTATTGGCTCCCTAATTATTTTACAGAAAAATTCTATTGAAGTTTATTGAAGAGTATGCAAATCTACGTCCATGGTAAAAACTTTAGATTTTTGGTTAACCCGTTTGCTAGTTAGATGCTAATATATTTTTAAAAATTGTTACACTATTTTCGCCTCATATTTATGAACAACAATAAAAATACCAGTTGGCGTGACAACGTTGTCATTTTGAAATTTAGTGCTTTATTATTATGAAAAAATCGTAAAGCGAAAAGATTAACCATGAGTTATACTAGTGAAGAAAAAGTATTAATCATTAAATGGTACTATCAAGGAAATAGTTACCAAAAGGTGTCAGAAATGTTCGCTGCTGAGTATCCGAATAGACCGATACACGGAAAGTCAACAGTCGATAGGACTATCAAAAAATTTGAGACCAAAGGCACAGTGTAAATATCTGCAGATGTAAAGCAAATCAAAGAAAAGAAAATGTAAGAGATGATAGAGACTTGGAAACTTAATTGCACGTGGAAGAAAATGAAGGGAAGGTTAGCCAATGTAAGAAGACAACTTAATGAACGTCTGGGTTATTTTCTAGCAGTCAATGGACGAATATTTGAAAATTTTCTTAAATCTGAAGTTTATTTCCAACATATTAATTATTGTAATAACATTAATAATTTATTGAAGCATGTAAATATTATAAATGTCATAAGTTCTTGAAATTTGTTACTCTAGTTTAGTTTAACTTACCTTAATTCGTTGGTATAAATGCAACTTTAATCTTTTCGCTCTACAATTTTTTGATAATAATAAAGCAATAAATTTCAAAATGACAACGTTATGTCACGCTAACTGGTATTTTTATTGTTGTTCTTAAATAATAAGCGATAATAATGTAACAATTTTTTAGCATCTAACTAGCAAACGGGTTAACCGAAAAATCTAAAGTTTTTACCATGGACGTAGATTTGCATGCTCTTCAATAAACTTCAATAGAATTTTTCTCTAAAATAATTAGGGGAGCCAATAATGCCCCCATTAAAAATTACATGGGATTTCCTATGTCCCGCCCGGAGATGCATAACCCGGTATATTTGTTTTTGCTTATAAAATTGTCAAGAAAATGATCAGATATTAGTCATGTAATATGCAAATGATCAAGATAACCGCTAATGATTATAAAAACTAGTTTAGATAGGCTTTACCAGAGATTTTTTAATTTGCTTATTAACATTTTCTTCTGCAATTCTACTTTATCTTCAACATTAGGAATTAATAATTAAAATTTCCCCCTTAGACAGGAACTACATACGATAAGAAATCTCTAATTAGGCTGGGGAATGCAAAGTCTCGGAAGATCGAGATTTCTGATTTAGATTTTCTCGGTCTAAGTATTCCTAGTATACCAAGAAGAGGTGTGGGAGTAGAAGAAACTGATAAGTGAATAATGTAATTGCTGTACAGGGTGTTTTAAATTTATAGGTAATCATTGAGATTTCTAAAACGACGGGCTATATAAAAAGTTTATAATATGGTAAGTACCTATATAGTAGGGGAGCCCAAGATGCGAAATTTGCTGTTACTTGAGCGTCATAGAAACCTATTGGGTTACAAAGCTTAGATAATAAGAAGAAAAAATGTGTAATTTTCTAGAAACCTGCGGCAACTCCGATTTTAACGAAATTTGGTATACAGGGGTTGTTTGAGGCGCTGATCACGAATCTGCAATCTTGCAAAAACGTTTCGTTCTCGAGATATCCATCATCATAGTTGAATTTTAAACTAATCCTATTTTCACTGTATTCCTCCTTCTTTTTACACACAATTCTTGATTTAAAGCTAGAGTGGCATACAATATTTGATTTTCACCTTTAATAACCTCGTTTTTATGTATTTTCCATTATTTTTGCTTTAAATTGCATAGCTGCACTTTCAAACGTTTTCAGTCGCAGCAAGCTATCACGTCACCGAGCAAACATGGCTGCCGCATTTTTAAAGTGAACTTTTGCAATTTGATTAATAAAAGGTATAAAAGACATAGAAAAATGGGGTTTAAAAGGTGAAAATAAAGTATTGTATTCCACTTTAGCTTTAAATTTAGAATTGTGTACAAAAGAAGGAGGAATACAGTGAAAATAGGATTAGTTTAAAATTCACCTTTGATGATGGATATCTCGGAAACAAAACGTTTCCGCCAAAAATTCTTTAAGATTCGTGATCAGCGCCCCAAGAAACCCCTGTATACCAAATATTATCAAAATCGGAGTTGCCGCAGGTTTTTAGAAAATTACCAAAAAATGTTATATAATGTATACCTTTTCATAGGGGCATTAAGCGGCAATAGACTTTTAAGTATGCCAAAAAATATCTTATTATTTCGGCTTGAGGAAATCATTCAAATCGTAATAAGTTAGACATTTTTTTATCCTTTTTTATTTTCTTCAAATTAAATAAATAATAGTTTAAAAAACTAAAACACGCTTTTATATGCAACCGAACTAAAAATTAGAAAATCATTTTTCATTACAAAGAGTTTGTCACTTCAGAGTAAAAAGCGTGGGGTGCATTTTACTATTTTCTCATAACTTTTCCCTCATAGATATTTGCAAATAGAATAATTATAACATTTAATATATTAAGCACCCCATGCTTTTATTCTGAAGTGACAAACTCTTTGTAATAAAAAATTATTTTCTAATTTTTAGTTCGGTTGCATATAAAAGCGTGTTTTTTAGTTTTTTTAAACTATTATTTATTTTTCATTTTTTAATTCGATATATCAATTAGTTTTTTAAAAATAAATTCTCCAGTTTATTCACTAAAAATTCCTTCGCCATTTTGTCAAGAGACATAGAGGATCTGTAAAGGAATTTATTTATCCTGGCGGTCCTAATCAGGATAACGGGATACTGTTTTTAAATTATTGCATTGTCATCGGTCCTTGATACGTGTGCAAAGTTTCAAAGAAATTGAATCGCTGGAAGTTGGTAAAAATTAGGCTCAAAGATTCCGTTACATAGATAGATAGATAGATAGATAGTTACAACCCAAGCTAATAAAAGCATGTTAAAAATAAATAACCACGCTCGAGGATGTCAAAATGACGATTTTTTTTACAACTTTTTAGCCCTTCGCTTTCTTTACATCACTCTGAAATTGTCAGATTAGTGGAATATACACTCTTTAGCATGTAATTAACTTACCCAATGTTAATCTGACGCGCACGACAATTTCCGATGAATATATTTTTGTTTTTTACGATTGCCCCTGTATACGAGGCTAATATTTGGTGGAGGTGTTTAATCGGGTACAAGGTATCCTCCGATATATTTTTTGACGAGCTGTAAGCAACGAGCAAATCTAAAGGTATGTTAATTCTACATTTATTATTAATATAAATAATGAAACAATATAACCCATTTTTTAAAATTTAAAAACACAGTTAATATAATTAATAGTTTAAAAAAACTAAAAACACGCTTTTATATGCAACCGAACTAAAAATTAGAAAATAATTTTTCATTAAAAAAATATTGTCATTTCATAGTAAAAAGCGTGGGGTGCATTTTACTATTTTTTCATAACTTTTCCATCATAGATATTTGCAAATATAATAATTATAACATTTAATATATTTATCACCCCACGCTTTTTACTATGAAATGACAATATTTTTTTTAATGAAAAATTATTTTCTAATTTTTAGTTCGGTTGCATATAAAAGCGTGTTTTTTTAGTTTTTTTAAACTATTAATTATTTTTCATTTTTTAGTTTCTGCTACTCTTGACAAAATGGGGAAAATTTTTTTAATGAACAAGAGTGGCAAATTTTATAATTTTTTCCAACAGATTGCAACTCACTAAAAAATTTCTTCTTCATTAAGTAGCAAAGTTTGAAATTTTGCCAACAGATGGCAATCCAGGCAATGTTTGGACCATTGCCAATATATTGCAACCCACTAAAAAATTCTTCTTCATTTAATAGCAAAGTTTGAAATGTTGCCAACAGATGGCAACCTAGGTGTTGTTTTTATAATATAATGGAATTTTTTTCCTGGCGATCCAAAAAAGATAACGGGATACTGTTTGCAGATTATTGCATTGTCATGTTTCCTTAATACGTGTGCAAAGTTTCAAAGAAATCGAATAGCTGGAAGTTGGTTAAAATTAGGCTCAAAGATTCCGTTACATAGCCAGATAGTTACAACCCAAGTTAATAAAAAAGCGTGTTAACGGCATTTATTAACTGTTATTGTTCATAAAAATTGAACACCAATGGTGCAACTAACCCAATTGTGTAAAAGAACTTATTAATTTTTATTGTTCATAAAAATTGAACACCAATGGTGCAACTAACCAAATTGTGTAAAAACTAAAAATTTCTTCTTCATTTAATAGCAAAAGTTTGAAATGTTGCCAACAGATGGCATCCTAGGTGTTGTTTTTATAATATAATGGAATTTTTTTCCTGGCGATCCAAAAAAGATAACGGGATACTGTTTGCAGATTATTGCATTGTCATGTTTCCTTAATACGTGTGCAAAGTTTCAAAGAAATCGAATAGCTGGAAGTTGGTTAAAATTAGGCTCAAAGATTCCGTTACATAGCCAGATTGATAGATAGTTACAACCCCAGTTAATAAAAGCGTGTTAAAAATTAATGTTTTTCTTATGATTGTGGTACTGCAGTCAGGTGAGGGAAAGTATAACCTTTGGCATTAATTAGATACCAGGTTTCGATACATAAAATTGATGTTGTTTGTTGACGTTGTCTCAGAGACACCAACATTTGATTAAGACAGAAACTTAAGTTTCTAAGCAACGGTGATTACTGATTACCATATCGCACCTTTCATATTATAGGGGCACAATTAAAAATTTTGTGAAATTGAGTTTTTGTGATATATAGGCACAAAAACAATTACTTTGCATGATGCCCTTGACAGAAAGAGACAGAGCCACTCATGGGGCGCACAAACATAATTGTGTCTCTATCTTATTTCCGAGTAACGCGACCCGATATTTAATATCAATTTCACAAAATTTTTAATTGTGCCCCTATAATATGAAAGGTGCGATATTAAAAATATATTATACAAAGAAAAAATCTTCGTTTCTGGAATAAACAACGCATTTTATATGTTTCACATTAACCATTATACAGGGTGTCCGGAAAGTCAACCATAATTCTAAATGGACGGATGAAACAACCAGAAAAAACATAAATAAACATAAGTAAAAATCGTCGGTTTTTCTCTAAAACATCTACAGTAGTCCACCTGTCGACTTTTTTATTTTTTGATATTTAAAAAAAAGTTAGTCCTCCTAAAAACTTTTGCTCCAACTAAAATATCAGAAGCGTTAATAAGAATCACCATATAATTTACAGGGTGATTTAAAATTGTTAAAATTTATGTGCCAATATTCCTCAAATTATTGAAAATTTATTTATGTGTTTTGAATGCGTATGATTTGTTCCACTAGCTTTTGTTATTGTTGACTTCTCGGGCACCTTGTGTATCAAAATTAGTAAAAGGGCGTTCATATCTGTTTGTTTTAATTCAAATTATTTCCATAGGTGTTTGTTAGGGCTAGACGGTAAAAAAACACAAATAACATTTTTTAATGGAAACAAATATGACTCGGGTCGGTTCAAGTTTATTAAAAATACAGTTATTTTATCCCACACTTAACACTATCTAAAAACAATCAAAACAAAACAGATTCGTATAAATTTTTAAAAGGTCAGAACTGTAAATAATGTCTGGCTTTTAATAATAAATTTATGCAGATCTGAAAACAATCTTCTTCACTCATCTCCACAATTGCAAATATATTTGTGCAATCGGCGACCATTAGCATTTAAGATCGCTATTAGTCTGATAAGCCATTACGGTATTTAAATGTACGAGCGCACACACTCTACAATTCGGACCATTATAGCTACGTTACCAATTTTTGGGTACTTTCTTAACATTTTGCTAATTTATTGACAGGCGCTACAACCAAAACATAAAAGTTATTAATCCTTAAATATAACTACATTTGTTGCTTAAGACGGTATAGTACAAACACCCAGCTAAAATTTGTTAAATTTTTTTTTTTCATAAATATTTTGTCTTTAATTAAATATATTGTAAATAAAAATTTCCTTTAAAAAAAAATAGTATTTTATAAAGAAAATTTTGTTTTATCTGGCCTTTAATCCCAAGAATATTAAATAATAAAACAATATACATATAGAAGGCAAAGAAAGAAAACCATATCTAAACTATATATATATATATATATATATATATATATATATATATATATATATATATATATATATATATATATATATATATATATATATATATATATATATATATAAAGTGATATAAATGCATTAATAAAAGCGGTTTGACAAGTCTTAACGAAGACGAAACACGTGTCACCGTCTTGGTCGGGCCCGGGGTATTCCATTTTCTTTTGGACCGTAATTTTTAAACAACCAACCATAATAGCCGAATTCTTACAGGGTATTATTTATTTATTTATTTTTACAGTCATTGATGAGCCATATGCTCAAAGAACTTTACCTTTTATTATATATATATTTTATTTTTTTATTTGTTCTTGGCTCTGGTTCCTTCTGATTTAATTCGCAAGCTCTCCCCCTTCCGGGCTATGCTTTCCAGGGCTTCGTCGATGGAAAATCTGGATAGTCGAGCTCGTAACCCCGAGAGATTCCAAAACATGCAAAATAATAATCGATGCGATGCATAAATTGACAGCTGTCAAACCAAGAATTGCTACTGGTATTACGTATAACCGATCACTGTCAAGACTGACACTTTAAGCGGAGGGCGCCACTGTCCCAGGCCGTTACGAAAACACGTGCACACTACCAAACTTTAAAAACATCAGGCTATAGGAATCTTTGCTCACAACGCTTAGCTCGAGAAGAAAGATGCCGTTAATTTAGCGTGAAGTTTTACTTGATCAGCACCTCCAATCACCACACCGGGAAAAAGCTATGTAGTTTTCTACGCAACGTCCGCACTGTTTGGAGGTCGAACAAAGAGTCCTGTTAGATATTAATTTAACTACTATAAATTAATTATACCAAAAAATATAGTTTGTACTTTGCAGGTTAGTCCAGGTGGCTACCATATCTCCTCCCGGACTGTTATAAAATAAAACAAAATCAAAAATAAACTTCTTTGTGGTATGTCAGCAAAAAAAAATGTTATAATGACCAAAAAAGGTAAACAAATCTAATTAGTGAACGCAGTTATAAACTTAAGAACACACACTCCTTGGCTGAACCATTATAAATCTGAGAAGATTCAGATCTTGCGAAACTTTATACACCCGAGATGCAAAAGCACTTGAAAATTTTTAGATGAGAATGAGCGATCCTGGTGTTCTTAGGTCTATGGATTTATGGCTCTTATAAAGGCGGACGTTGCTTTTAGGTTTGGGTTACAAACGCTTTCTAGTATCATGTGAACTAATGGCTATCGGTATTTATGTCATAAGACTATCTATTAGAATTTAAACTAGAATACTAGAATTAAGTGCGTATATGTCTAGTATGTACTAGACTCCCCTTTGGGCACATGTAAATTGGTTCTTGAATCAAAAATATAAGGGAAAATTGCTTTCCAATCCTTTTGGTTGCCCTTGGTTGGTTTTGGTTCACTCATAATTATTTGGGTGATTTTGGAATTCATGGCGAAAATGCCCACAACTCTTTATTTAAATACGTAACACACAAGTCACAGCAAAAATGCAAAATCGCTAATAAGTAAATCAAACGCAAGATAAATAAATCCTTCCAGGTAATCGGTGTCTGCCTGAGCTATCTATCTATTTATTATTAGAAAACAATATACTGTAAATTTTTTTTAATTTTTAACACCCCGCAGTTCAAAAACTAAGACGTTTAGGACATATGTTTATATAAAGTTTTTTTCTTATTTTCTGTTGTAGAATAGTTTGGTTAACTTTGTCGGTTGAGTTACTAGACACCCTGTATGTATGTAGGTAATTTGATTGAAATTAATGAAAAGTTTGGTGTCTATTGGTGCCTAAACGATGAGGTTTATCGAATTTAATAAAGATTACCTTATTTTTAAAGTTTTTAATTGTCTTTAAAATGGCGCCCCCAGCTTTGCGATATCTGTCAAAATAAAGAAGTTATGATGTAAATAAATTTTAGGTTTTAGGTAAAGTGCGCTCTGGCGCTATTTTAAAAAAGTACTTTTGTCTTAAAATTTTAGAATCTGTAAAGCTCGATTTGTGTGCCAAATATCAACTGGATTGGTTAAAAAGTAAATGCAATATGGCGAAAAAAACAAAATAAAAATTGTACTTTGATGGCTTGTAACTCGAAAACGAATGCCATTTTGAAAAAAAATTATATGAAGCTCTACCCTTATTTTGTCAAGTAGAATCACCCCCTTAAGTTTCGTGATCGATTTTTGAATCACCCTGTATACTCCAGAACTATTACTCCTGTTTGACAAGTAGTACTGATGATGGTTGTAACGAAGGAGCTCTGTTACGCTTTTGAGGATTTGAATAAAAGGAAATACTAGACCATAGTATTTTTATGTTTTTGGGGTCGCTGAATCCGAATCTAGTGTCGGTCTGACCCAATCAGGTCAGGGTCAATTTTATTTCTAGGTCAAATCATCAAAATTCATCGAAAATAGATCACAAACGTGGTGTCTTTATGTTTTGGGGATCGCTGAATCCGAATTCGGAGTCAGTATAACTCCATCAGGTCAAGGTCAAGGCCATTTCAAGGTCAAAACATCAAAATTCATTGAAAATAGACCACAAACGTGGTATCTTTATGTGTTTGGGGTCGCCTAATCTGAATCCGGAAGGATCAATTTGATTACGGATTCGGACCTAGCGACCCAAAAAAACCCCAAGATATCATGATTTTGGTGCATTTACAATAACTTCTGATAATTTGACCTGGATATGACCCTGACCATGACCTGATGGGATTAAACTGACCCTGAATTCCGATTGAGCGATTCAAAAACATAAAAATACCATGATTGTGGCCCCTTTTTGTTGAATTTTGATAATCTGACCTTGAAAAGACCTTGACCCTGACCTGATGGGGTCAAATCGACTCCAAATTTGGATTCAGCGACCCCAAAAACAAAAAGATACCATGGTCTGGTCTTTCGGACCTTCAACTTTTTTTTACTTGTTAGGCTATGATTGACCTTAAAATGACCTTGACCCTAACCTTATAGGGTCAAACCGACCCCATATTCGGATTCAGCGATCCCAAAAACATGGAGATACCATGGTCTAGTCTTTCGGACCACTAACTTCTTTTATGGGGTTGTGTAATTTTATGTTCTTTTTGGACGTTTATAAGCACCAAATAATTATCGTTGAAGGCCGGACACCCTGTACAGAACTATTTTAATGTTGAAATATTTGTGAATTGCAAATCGATATAACTTTTATCATCTATAAATATAGATTCTTAACTCACTAATTTGTTGCTTAACAAGTTTAATCTCATAAAAACCGATAAAAACCACACATCAATTTGCATCCGTATCAAGATAAATCGTCGATTCTAATGGACCCGGCCGTAAATTGGCCTCATCTCACATGCTTTTAATAATTTTTATGGATGCGCAGGCGATAAAGCCATACTTAACCCAAGCCAAGTGGTTTATGTAAATGGGGATTACATTAATTGGCGAGAATTAATGGCAAATGAATGCTTAATACCACTATCTAACACTTGGCGATGTTTTAATTTTGTCATAGTCGTAGTAAAATAAAATGCTTTATTAAAAGTGTATGTACAGGGTGGGCCAAATTCGACGCTTTTGATGGGAAACTCATGTTTTTGTATGTTTTACAAAAACTGACCCCCATTTGCGAGTTGCAAATTTCAAGCCAAATTTACTAGTGAAAACCACAATTCGCTATCTTTCGTCGTTTACTCGCTACAGCGTGTAGCCTAATTTCTTGCGTATTCTTTTATCCTTTATAACTTTTTTTTATAGCTATTTATGTATCAAGGGCGTCACTAAGACTATAATGCCCTGAAGGTCGAAATATAGATTTCGACCTGATGGGCATTATAGTCCAGTAAAGCCCGTGGTGCATACAATGCTTTATGTTTTACCCAAAAAGAGTTTTTCAATTATACATTATTTATTCGCAATATAAAAATAAGTTGCACCTGTACCTGTATACGTAAGTAGATAATGACTGGTGTTAAGTTTGACTTTGATGTTTCTATCAGTTAGTCAGTTGGCATTTTTTATTTAACGATTTGCTCAAAATGGAAGAAATTCCACAAAATATAAGAGAAAAGGCCATAAAAGCGATCGAAAACTTTTTGCCAGTTAAATCAAGGCAACAGTATGATCGGGAGTATGGTATATTTGGTATTTGGAAAGATGCGAACGCAATTCTTCAAATAACCGAAACCGTTTTAATGGCATATTTTCAGAAACTGGTAAGTTATTGATTTTATTTTAATACATATGTATGTTTAACAAACTTTATTATTTTTACAGTCCGAACTCTCTCTGGACCAAATAGCGTTAGTGCTACCACCGCTGCTACCATCACAAAAAACACCGACCATTCTATAGTGGGATCAGCTACATTTTCCGGGACATTTCAAAATTGTAATTTTTATTTTGGAAATAAAGTTTAATATTTAGTATTGTTTAAAGAAAAATTATTTTTTGTATAAACTTGATTTTTATTGTGAGAGAAATAAAATTGGATAAGCAATAAAATTTCCATATTAGCGCATTAGGGCATTATAAGCGGGCATTATCATAATGCCCGCTTATAATGTCCTAGGTGTGATAGCAGGTATTATTGCTACCATAACATATTCCGTTTCTAAGGTATTACAGATCAATAATAGATGGGTAAAACATAAAATATTTTTTAATTCTTTATAAACTTTTCTAAAGCAACTTTTTATACAAATTGCAGGTATAATTTTATTTTTTTTTTTCTAAAGTTGGGCATTTTTGAATTATTTATTTATTTTTGGAAATTTTAAATGGAATACCCTATATATTTTTTTACTATTAAAATGGTTAAAAATAACCTTTTCAAAAATGTGTCACACTTTACATATCTTCCCAGCCGTTTCTGAGATATTGCATATTTTGTCATTTATGACTGATATTGGTTAGATAGTAGGCCATGAAAAAAGCAATTATGTTTTACTTTAATCAATCTTGTTATAACTTTTGCTTGTTATTGACAGCAATGACGGGAAACCATTTTTATAGTTGTATTAGTGATATGAAATATATCAATTTTCAAATCAGAAAATTGTCTAACCTCATAGTTTGTGGAGAATTTTTTTGTTATTGTCAAGTCGCAGTCCTCCAAGTATCAGTTATTCGATTCATTTAAACCAAAAGACTATATCTCTATAAGATATTGTTGTGGTTTTTTATGTAATAAAAACTGGCCAATTTTAGTCAGTATTTTTTCTAATATTGTGCCAAAAATCGTAAACGCTCGGGCACGATTCCCAGCTTCAGCGTTGAACGGCTGATTTTAAAAAACAAGTTCTTTTATTCTCGCATAAAGATCAAAGACAGCGCTCTCACATGTCCCGCTCAACACTGGCCGCTGACGCTGACGCTTAGTATCGTGTCAAAGGCCTAAGGAATACAGTCACGAAACCCGCCTAGTCCGATACCCGAAACATGTATTTAAGACTTATTGTTTCATGACTCTTACTTTTACCATTGTTGGCAAAATGTTTAAAATTTCATGTAAAACATTGTGGTAAACTTGTTCGACAAAAAAGTGACGCGTTCGCCCAGTCCGACACCCGAAACATTTGACATTGACAGACTGGGTTAAAGCGCCGCTTCCCTATAGGGCGGTATGAATATTCGTGTTAGACTCGTCAAAAGGAACCCCCTCCCAAAAAGGTTTTAAAAGTGTTCTTATCATGAAGTCCATTTCATTACTGGCACATGGACTATAACATTTGATTTGTGGTGAGGGTTGAAAAACATCCTGTACTTTATAATTGTACTTTAGGAAAAGATTACACAGAAAAGGCTTGAAATCAAATAGCAAATAAAGTCAACCTGTCAGATAAAAAAAATATTTTAATTTTTGTCTGTAAAAGAATGTTCGGAATGATTCAGTCTTTTGCGAACTTGTCTTAGAGGGCTCTATTATGGCATTCTTTGACCCGGTGAGATGATTCAAAGGGGTAGTCTTTGCCTCGTCGCGGTCCGCTTCGGGGAACATCGGCGCTCTCTGACTCGATGTATGATTTCATTGGCTAAGAATAAAGTAAAAATTCTCTCTCTCTCTCTATTTTTTCTTGGTTTTGGTCCCTTCAGGTCCAATCCACAACTCTCCCCTTCCGGACTATGCTTTCCAGGGCTTCGTCGGCGGAAAATCTGGATAATCGAGCTCGTAGCTCCCAGAAATTCCAAAAAGAAAATAAACAATTCAACAATCGATGCAATGCATAAATTGTCGGCTGTCAAACCAAGATCTGCTACTGGTGTTACGTATAACCTTCACTTTCACTACTGACAGTTCCCATGGCACGCCCATCTATTTCCCGCCATTTGAGAAATACCTCGTGTTCACCACCAAACAGGATACCATCAGCTTATAGGAATCTTCGCTCACAGCGCTTAGATCCAGAAGAAAGATGCCGTCAATTTAGCGTGAATATTTCGTTGATTCCCGAAGTTCGTACGACACCTCTAGCCGCCACGCCGGGAAAAACTTTGTAGTCCTCTACGCACGTCCGCACTGTCCGGAGGTCAAACAAAGTAAAAATTGACCATTAAACGTATACACGTCTATGTACGGTTGTCGCCAATTCAAACACGAATATATGCGTACATACTGTCGAAAGCTCATCGATTCTCGGCCTCGTCGCTGTTTAACCGACCCATGTGCGGAGAGCCTAATGCCTAGTCCTCATGTACAGTAAAATATTGCTGAATTTCGGAAGTCCGGAATCACATGACTACAATATCAAAATTTCATTGGGCTTTCAGCAGCCATGTTGACAAAGTGACAGATCCGTGATAGTTCCGTGACAGTTGCGGGAAAAAGTTGAACATTTTTAACTTTTTACGGAATCCGCCTGTTTTCTTGTTTACTTTTGTGCTTGTCAGGTATTTTCGTTAATATTGTTAGTTTAAAAGATATAATAAAATACATTTTTTATTGTGGTAACTAGGGTTCATTTTTTAAACCAATGAAATACATTTTTTGTTCAGGTGTTTTTCCCAATTTATAATGGCCATAGTATACCGGGTGTTGCTCCGTCGAGCAGGACATAGGGAATCCCATATAAATTTTGAAGTGGTCCAATATTGGCTCCCCTAATTATTTTAGAAGAAAATATAATTAGGATTTTTAAAGAGCACGAAAAGTTGTACCCAGTGTACAAATTTCAGCTCTTCTTAGTCTGCGAGCTAAGAGATAAATGCTAAAATAAGTTACGAATCTCCTATCTTCTTACCCGCCTTGTATTATTAGAAGTTTATAATAAAATACTAGAAAAATTATTTAACCTCTTACTCTCAAGTTGTCAGATCAATGTCACATCATTTTTAAATAAGGAACTACTTAAATCAAGAAAAAATCACTATTATAAAATGGTTTTATCAGGGAAATAGTTATATATAAGAGTAGCGGACATGTTTGCAGGCTATTTTTCCCAATAGGCCAAAACTAAGTAAATCGACAATAGAACGGACGATAAAAAATTTGAAACTACAGGCACAGTAATCAATAATTGCAAATGTGAAGAAAATCGACGTGATCTTTCGCCAAACGATTTTTTCTATGGGGACATTTAAAAACTAGGTACGCTACCAATAAAAAATATGAAAATTTAGTCCAGCTAAGGAATGCTATTTCCGCTGAATGTGCCAGAATATCGATGTACCAACTAGCCAACGTAAGAAATGAGTTTTATAATCGTCTGAGTTATTGTTTATGCAGTTAATGGAGGAATATTTGAGCATTTATTTAAATCCTGATATTTTCGTCATAAATTGACTTCTAAATGTAGAAAAATGTGTTTTATTGTCTTGCGTAACTGTGAGTGCATGTGTTGGAATTAGCTGTAAACTAAAATGAAATGCGAGGATTCTTTTTGAAATTCCCGTTTAAAATTGTTCAGTTTTGGCAATGACATTATAAAGTAATGATCTAAATTGTCACTAATAAATCGATATGGTGTTTTTATTGTTGATTTCTAGAGTACAGGGTGCATAATGAGATACTACGTTGCAGAAGTATTAAGCAGTTTACTCTTTACTGGTTGGTTGAAAAATGCTCAAATTTTCATTTTGGGTGGAACTTACTGTGCTCTTCAATAAGTCCTAATAGCATTTTTTTCTAGAATAATTAGGGGAGCCAATATTTGACTACTTCAAAATTTACATAGGATTCCCGATGTCCCGCTTCACGGAGCAACACCCGGTAGAAATAGTACAATTAAAAGTTGTGTTTTAAAGTTCAAATTAATTTTATTCAAAGATGTATAATGAATGGATTCATAGAAGTGTGCCTGACATAACTTTTAAATTATTACAATGTAAATCCCTGCACATCCCTGCACTCCATAACGGTATAACTGACCAATTATTAGGTCATTCGTTTTTTTTCACGCATTTATTTCAGTAATAAAATCACGGAAGAATTTTACGACGTCTATAAAAGCAAACATCAGCTGCGTGAACATTCGCATTCAAACAAGTTAATTATATTCATCGAGCACGCTATCTTTGTTGCACATCTTCGAAAGCAATACCTGCACATACTCTTGCGCTTTTGTTCTTTGTTGTCAATTGATCCTCGTTGTTGATTACGCAAAAACATGTTACAAATGTGTTTTGTCTTTTCGTTTGCTGATGGCCCGATAACCATTTTTTTTTAAGACGAAGAATAAAGGGATTTTCCTTAAATTTGGGATAGTCTAAAGGTGTTTTTGTAGTTTCAAAGATTTTCTTCGCGACATTAAAAAAAAATTATGATTATAAATAGGATTTTGCAGAATTTTACCACGCCTGGCGAAGTCGTAAAAAAATTACATGTTTCCATGAAAAGAAGCTGTCATTTCCGGCTTAACCGAAAGTGATAGAAAATAAGTGAACATGTCAGCCAATGCATATTTGTGTCAAATATCAGTATACTAGCCTGAGTGTGACTAAGCCAGATCATCAGTTTTTTTAATGAAGAGTTTTCTACGGCACGAAAACGAAAAAGGTGATTTCTTATGTCATTTTATGAAGTTACTAAAAACATGTCCGAAATTGCTTCGTCTCTGAGATACAGGGCGTTAATTTTTTTGTGTGTTGTTTTTAAATATCTTAAATACAAAGCCGGATCAAAAAATGTACTACACCAAAAGTTCTTTTTTTAGTTGCTTAATAGGAAAAGAATATAAAAACTACATAAAAAGCCAGTGGCGTACAGTGGGCACAACAGCCAATATTATTGAGAGAAAAATGTACGACACTGACTTTTTATGTAGTTTTTATATTTTTACCTATAAATCAACTTAAAAAACAACATTTTAGTGTAGTACATTCAACATTTAAAGTTTTGTGCCGTAGTTAGGAAATACACTGTATATTAATTTGGTAAAAAGTATTTTTTTAAGCCACCCTGCACATGTTACATATATTTTTTTGGAAATGTATTTTTTTATTAAGCAGGACTTTTTATAAAGGGGCATATATTTTCGTAAAATTAATAATTAAAAAGTTTTTCATGTGGCAAGAACTTTCGAAGACACGCTGTATAGAAAGTTTAAATTTCTTTAAATATTTTTTAAATATCTTTATTTTGGAAGAAAGTCAAATAATATTTTGTTTAAATTTAACGACTCCTATTTTTATTTAAACAAAAAATATATATTATGTAGGTCCATGATCTTCTTGAAACCACAAATTATCAGAATATACAGATGCGAAAGTTCGGCAATTTACGCTTACTTGTTTCTATGACCTTCAGAAAGAATAAATAGAACATCTGCACCAATGTATGAATCGTAATATTTTAAATTTGTAAAGGTTAAACCGCACCAAGGCGCTAAGGAGAGATAGACTTTTATAGTAACTAATTATGCAGCTTTTTTATGTGTTGAAAACGGAACAAAAGAATAATACACTAATTGGGAATTTACAAACTAAAAATTTTACCCATTCTTTGAACGGTAAAATATTGTTAGTTGATGTCACGTTTGCATCAACCTGTAATAAAATGTCTATACCTGGTTGCACAAAACATTTTTAAAAACGATTAAACTAATGGGGGTTTAGAATGTTTGACAAAAAGCCATTCAAAAAAAACCTTGCCTAAAAATTGCTTATTAATTTAATTAACGGTATTCCGTTTTTTTGGCTTAATTGTGTATTAAAAAGGTTTTGTGTAACTGGGGATTGAAACAGAATAATTGAAAGCCGAGTAACACAAGTTTTTAAAGAAACCCCGACGCAATCTTTTTAAGCAATGGAGATGTTGCCTTAGTAATACCCAAACCTAATTAATTTGTTTTTTTTTATTTGGAAGTATGTTTTTTTTTAAATACTGAAAAACACCTCATTTTTTAAATTTGAAATATAGCCTTTTAAATGGCAGTGCGGCTATAAATAAAAAAATATTAGTATTAGTAACAAATCTAAGTAATTTGTAAAAGCTTTGTATTTATGTTAAATAGTCTTAAAATAATAGTGGTCCTTTGGGAATCTAAAAGTGATCCGCTCCCGGTGATGGAGGAACAGAATAAATATACAATTTATATCCCATATTAAACGGTAAAAAAATTTAACAAGGCACTATACTAACACTTTATTAATAAAAACATAAAAGTTCACAAACAACTAAACACAATTAACTAACTTATGCTCACGTTCTATACCAACAAAAATATGGGACTAACTGACACCTAGATGAGCATTAGTTGATACTAAATGACGTACTTCGCAGTTCATCCTAGTTGCCATGAAAACAGGTACCAAATAAATGTTGCTGCGAAAACAATTGCTTTAATGGAGGAGAAAAATATGACATAAACTTGCAAACAGTAAAAAACCCTTATAATTAATAAAATGCACGAAAAAAAAATATGGAAAAAAATTATGATACGAATATCTTAAACAATAAAAACACCTTTAAAATAAAAAGCTGCAAGAAAAATTGCAGCTGGAAAATTTTAAGCAAGAAATTTTTCCAACCGTAAAATCCCTTCACGAATATGAAGCAGAATAACAAAAAAACGAACAAAACCAGCATCAAGTATTCCAATTCGGATCGAAGAAGCGCTGTTTTATCTCAGTGGCGTTAATGCACTGATGCAGAGTGGTCTAGTGCGTGTATCTGTGGTTCGGTTATCTCGAGGGCCGCCGATCTAACAGCCGCGGCGCCGGCCTCCGATTCTAATCTCATCAATTAATGCACTCATAAATTTCTAACAGGGTCGAACACATAAGTAGCCGATGGTAAACCATTTCTAAAATCTGTTCATTATAGTTTGAGAATGACGAAAGCAAAATAACTTAATAATAATGGATTGCACTTGTCCATAATCCAGTAGGTATAAAAATTTTAAGGGCATATTTTTAGGGGCAAAATAAGATTTTTCATTTTTCCTATGACGTGTCGTACAAACACCTCATTCGAACTACAGCAAAAATTACTAGTGTCTTCCTGGGTTAATTCTATGTAAACAAAGTTATATGTATAATAACACTGGTCAACAAGGTTTTTACCCAACAATAATGAGTTGTATTATTAGATAATATTTGATGAGTACAATGAACCATATACATTTTATAGTTGGCTAAGTTCGACTTTACCAATTGTCTCATGTCAATTGTCTCCCCGTGGCGCAGTGGACAGAGCTTTGATCTACGATCCCAGAGGTCGCCAGTTTGATGCCGAGCGGGGGAGACATATTTAGGTAGTAGTTATGGTATTTAAAATTAACGACCGGTGCTGTGAAATGCATAACTGCAGGTTTCAGTGCTTGAACAATGTCAACGGAACAGGGGGAACGATGGGTTAAACATCTAATAACCCGACACCCACGATACTCTGGTATTTAGGCATATGCCTTCGTGGGATGTCAAAAAGATAAAAAAATATAGGTCCGAAAATGCATTGTTTTCAAGATATAGGGTTTTAAACACACAAAATTTCGGTTTTTAATTATTATTATCTTAACTTTTCTTTTGAAAATCATTTTTTTTCTATGTTTATCTGCCGTAAATTAATAACAGAGACAAATACTAAATTGAATAATATTAACTTCTAAACTAACGAATATTACTAAATTAAGTGTTTTTAAAACATTTTCTAAGTTTTCTGAGTTAAGAGAGGAGCCGAAACAAATAGTTCTAACCAAGAAAAAATGTACGACACTGACTTTAGTGAAATTTTTATATATATTTTTTTTAAATTAAGCAATTAAAAGTACAACTTTTGTGTCTTTTTATATGTTTTCTTAGCTCGCTTAGTTTTGGGAAAAAAAGAAATAAAAATCCTCTACCGGATGTTAACGAATCTATTAGACAAGTTATAACTTTTAGAGTATTAGACATATCAAAATGAGACTTGAGCCATTTTTTGTTGTTAATACGGTCCAAAACATTTTGCTAAACAGTGACGTATATGACATACGTCACGTATTTAACCGTGTTTGAATACATCTCGGAAAATGGTTTAAAAACAATCTAGTTATCCTTGTCGAAAGACTAGACTATAGTATCTTTATATATATGGGGTCGCTAAATCTGAATCTGCTATCAGTTTGACCCCATCAGTTCATGGTCAAGGTTATTTCAAGGTGAAATCATCAAAGTTCATCAAAAATAGACCACAAACTTGGTATCTTTATGTATTTGGGGTCATGGCCAAGGTCATTTCAAAAACAAATCATCAAAATTTATTGAAAATAGACCACAAATGTGGTACCTTTATGTTTTTGGGGTCGCTTAATTCAAATCCGAGAGGTGAATTTGACTACGAATTCGGCTTAAGCGTCCCAGAAAACCCCAAGATATCATGATTTTGGTGCATTTACGATAACTTTTAATGATTTTACCTTGATCTGACCTTGATCTTATCCTCATAGGGTTAATTCGACCCCGGATTCAGATTCAGCAATTTCAAAAACATAAAACTATCACGTTTGTGGTCTTATTTCGATAAATATTGATGATCCTACTTTGAAAAACCCTGACCTTGATCTGATGGGGTCACTCCGACCCCAGATTTAGATTCAGCGACCCCAAAAACAAAAAAGATACTATGGTCTGGTCTTTCGGACCTTCAACTTTTTTTTAGTTGTTGGACTGTGATTGACCATAAAATGACCTTGACCCTGACCTGATAGGGCCAAACCAACCCCAGATTCGGATTCAGCGACCCCAAAAACATAAAGATATCATCTTTTATTTTTTTGTGGGGCTGTGTTATCTACGTATTTTTTACTTTTTTAAAAATATTTTTCGTTTACCTAAACTGTTTAAAATGGCCAGAACTCTTAACAAATTCAGTAAATTGCATTTTGCTTCTTTTTTTGACTATTAACTTGTTTTTACCATTGCAAACAAGTATATTACAGCATTTCTGATTTTTTATTCGTATCTCAAAAACATTACCATTATCATTTCACATTTTCTTCAGGTTGAGCAACAACTTTTTCCTTCAGATACGATAGTCTGCCTTTCAGTTATCATAAAAACTTTTAAAGTAAAGTGGCGTCATGCACTATCAAATGCTTATCTCCAGTTATTTAAATGCACTTTGGTGTATCTCCGTTTCGTAGTCGGCATTATCTCGAAGAAAAGATACTTTCGCGGCCAGAATTGATAAAGGTGCATTAGCGAGATAACGAAACATTAGTTAGGTTTATGTGTTCTTGATAGAAACTTGTAGACAGCAAATTAAAATAATATTAAATACAGCCAACATGGCATAAATGTTGTAAAATTATAATTATGGTAATAAGGAACTTAAGAGTAACTAGACAATTATACAGGGTGTGGTAGAACAAAAGCTAATCAATTCTTAACGTTGATAAATTTCAATAAGGGGAAGTCCATAAATTACGTGAGGTGTATAGGGGGAGTCGAGTTGAATCTAACTTAATATCTATGACTACGTTTATATCGAATGGTTGAAGCTGGCTTGAAAACCAAGCGACTTTGAAGCGATTTCCAAGTCTACGTGTTTATTTCGGTGGCTTGAAATTCGATTGAAAATCAAGGTCAAAAATATTTCAGGCCATCGTCGTACGCATGCGGGAGTTTTGCATCCAACTTTACAGTAAACATCAAATGAAAAACAAACCTCACCTTTTAATTCGTCCCGTTTTGTGTGCTGTTGTTGGTGTGAGCGTGTTTTAAAGTGTTTTCACCTTTCTTTTCAACTCATATTTTTTCTAAAAATGTTAAAATCATATATGAAATTGACACTGATGACGTTTGAGGAAACAATAATCTGAAGTTAGGCAGTTATTAAGCCCGCTTGAATCGTTTATATGGTGTTTCTAATCGGCTTCAGTGAACTCAACCCTACTTTTTTCAGGCTTGACTTGAACGATTCAAGTCACTTTCAAGCGCGTTTTTATCGCTTTTTTCAAGCCACTTTTAAAAGCCGCTTTAACTCAAGCTAACCTCAACTATTCGATATAAACGTAGTGACTGTGGAGGAGAGGGGGACTGTGCAAATATCACGTAATTTGTTAAACATTGTGGTAAACTTGTCTGACAAGTCACGTGTTTGCTCAGTCCGACACCCAAAACATTTGACATTGACAGGCGGGGTTAAAGCGCCGCTTCCATATATGGCGATATGAATATTCCGGTAGACTCGTCAAAAGAATCCGCCCTAAAAAGGTTGTAAAAGTATTATTACCACAAGGTAAATTTCATTTCTGGCTCAGGGACTAAAATCTTGTGTTAAGTACCCACATTGCGGTTGCCATTGTTGTCATATTGTTTTGTCTTTTTGTTGTGGACAGGTGCAACATATGATGGTTGCAGCTCGGAGGACTAGCGTAGCGAGGGGGGCGGGCGAGAAGGAGCTGTCCGCCCCGGGCTCCTAGTTGGAAGGGGCCCTCAAAAGGGGGTATTTATAGGATAAAAGAAAACATTTTTATCTTAGTGATTAGTAACTTGAATTTTAGAAAGGTGAAGAAAGGGGGGCCCAGACCACAGAAAGGATATAATATAGTTTTTTTTAAGTTTTTTAGTACAATTAAGAAGTATAGGAAGTAGGGCCTCGACTCCAAGAAGATATGTTACTTGGGGGTAAGGACTTTTTTTGTTGTTGCTGTCCAAAATTTTTAACAAAAAAAATACATTTCAGTTATGAATTAGAAGAGGTAGAAAACATTAAGGACTTGGGAATATTTTTTGACTCACATATTACATTTAGAGAGCACTACAAGCATATTACGGGGAAAGCTTTACAAATGTTGGGTTTTATCTTGAGGGTGGGTGCGGATTTGTCAGGGAATTCACTACGATTACTCTACTGTTCTCTTGTGAGATCTCACATTGAATATGCATCTATGATATGGTCCCCTTTTTATAATATCTATAAAACCCAGTTAGAGAATGTTCAAAAAAATTTGTGAAGTATTGTGCATTTAAACTGAACATGCTGGATAGGGTCGAGGAAGTCTCCTCTCATCTTAACCTGCCACCTTTGGAGGTTAGAAGGGCGGTTAGTGATTTGTGTTTTATTCACAAATTAATCAATGGAAACATTGATTGTCCGGTTCTTCTTGGGCAAATTTGTTTAAAAATCCCTACTCTATCGCTTAAAAGTAATCAGCTATTTTCAGTTCAATTTCATCGGACTAACTATGGTTTTAATGCTCCAATCTCACGCTCCCTAGCATATTTGAATGCTCATCCTAGTATAGATCCTTTTGAAAGCTCACTCAATCTCTTTCGAAAGCAATGCTTCAGTTCACTATTAAGTGGTTAATGTAAGTGTTAATTTGTAGATTTTATAACTATGATTTTCTGATATATGTATAAAGTAATTTTATTTTATGTTTTATTCTTATGTTTTATTCTTATCTTTTAATATTTTATGTATCTGTAAGAAATTTTATAATGGGGTATCCTGTATATTGCTTAAATAAATAAATAAATAAATTTAGTTACTATAATTGTTTGGGCCCCGACTTTGCTTGCCGCCCCGGGCCCCAACACCTCTAGCTACGCCACTGGCTCGGGGAGTTGTATTGTAGGACACATGATTATAGGAATAAAAGTCTTATTTTGACCTCAAAAATACGTCCTTAAAATACTTGTGGTGAAATTTAAAACAACCTGTATAAAGTTTAGTTTTGGCATCACTTTTCTTTAAAAAAAATGAGATTGAGTATGGTTTGATTGGGATTGACGTTATGCAATAAATTTACTAAAAATACCCCCCACTGACATTCCTATTTAATTAAACAGGATTAAATTGAATATTAAAATAAAATTTAAGAGCTGATAAATTTATCTAAATTTAAAATCGTCCAATTTTATCAAATACCCCATTCCGAAAAATGATTTTCGTTCCGTTCCGAGTCGAAGAAGGGGTTGGAAAAGTGTGAGATGACGGAGGTGTGCCGATTTAATGCGGATAGAATTCGCAGATCAATTTTAGATTCGAAACGATTTATAACTTCCTCTAATCGAGCGGCGTCGCCGTCCGATAACATCTATCGATCACGCTACATTAGCATAAGACATTGATTTATAATTATGACGCCTGCACGGCGACGGCGACGCCGAAACGGAGTAGCGATATCGCCACTTTTTATGAATTAAAGGAAACATCCACTTTGGATAATGTTTCAAATGAATGATTTTTATATGTATACTGGTTAGCAAAATATGTGCACAAACGATTATGACAGCTCAGGTCGAAATAAGTCCATTTAAACCAGTGTTAGGTATGGTCCACCGGATCAAATGTTATATTAGCTACGGGCGTCGGAGGATTCTGTTTTTTTGATTTGTTGGTCCCTACAACCAAGTAACTTTTTTGTTAATAGTTCAAAGCTTTTTTCACACTTTCAATAGAGACATTTTGCACCTCTTAAAATAACAGACGTTTTTTGGCCTCCTTATGGTTATCGTTATTAAACATAACGATTATGGCAGCAGTTTTAGACAGAGATTTTGCAGCCTCTGTTAAGAAATTTTGTGTCTGCGGTTTCGACACATATCCCTATTTTTGCCTGTGGTTCACCGATTTTAAAGTTTACAAAAAATCAGTACTTACTTTTATTCTCCAGAAGGTATATATTGATATTTAATTATATGCAAACAGTTCTCTTGATTTTGTTTTTTAAAGTAGATGTAAACAATACAGTAAAAGCAAAACACAAACAGTATGGTTAGGTTTGGTAGTAGAATAAAAAGTAAGTGTGCCAGATCTGGCGATTGCCTTGCAGCAAAGCCATAAACCCAGTCAAGCAAGCAAGCAAGTGTGCCAGATTGTAACACGTAAATTAATTACTGATTTAAAACATCCTTAAAAATGTAAGTCCGTTTTAATTTCTTTACACTATTTTATTTTTCTTACTGCTATGGATGTTTCGCTAAATAGAGCCTATGTATAAATGATATTTTAATTAATACGGCCTTAATATTTCAACCTTTATAAAAAAATTGATATTAAAAATTCTACAATCCGGCAACCACGCAGTTTAACAATAACGATAACGATAACGATAAGCTCTTCGGTATTCATCCGTAATTAAAGGAGTCCGGTATGGTTAATAACGATAACGGATCATGTTTGCGTTACTGCACAGTCTCAGAATAACGTTAACCACAACGGAATTGCAAAATAAGAGGTGCAAAATGTCTCTAATAAGTATTGTTTTAATGCCTACTAGAATCTCCTTTACCGGACTAACCAGCACTAACTAAAGGTTCATATAAACATAAATATGTACTAAACGTCTTGGTCAGCCCCGGATCATATTTTTTTAAGGCGGGGCAAAAATTCCTCTCTGACGCCTCCCGGGCCATTTTTTTTTTGCGAAAAGAAGAATAGATTTTGCGTCCTAAAAAAGGTCCTCGCCTTTTAAATTGCGCTCTCTTCCCATCATTTGGCGCCCTATGTCTAAATGCACAAAGTATCCCAAATGAAAAGTGAAGACGAATAAAAATATTGAACAGCAAAAAAACAAAATAAAAATCCTCGCCCCTTACAATCGCAACTTCTTATAAATATTTTATAAGTCCAGATATATGAATTGAAATGTAAGTTATAAATAAAACAATAATTTTTCATAATTTTTAACACCCCGTAGTTCGGAAACTAAGACGTTTAGGACTTATGTTCTTAAAAAAAATCCTATTTTTCATTGTAGAATCAGCCCTCAAAGTTTGTCGATGGAGTAACTGGACAACCTGTATTTTTATCGCTTAATAGCTTTATTAATGTAACTAACCCTGTTCTTTTTCTGGTACTATAAAAATAGCAAAATTTTTAGTTATGTGACAAATATTATTCTGGTTTCTAATTCTTCATCGGCTGTACTAATAATAATTGTATTTGACTAAATTTTTCATTTTTTATTAATAAATTTGCTTTTTATAATTAACGGGACTTTAACCGGCATAAACACATATCTATAGCCGCCGCAGCTTTAAAATAGCTATGATTTCTCTGTCGAGCAAAAAGTATGTTTCCCCTTCTAATTTAGACACTTTTAATGTGTCCCAAATCCGACTTCCCTTGGAATATTGTTCTCATATTTGGGGAATGACGTCCCCCACAACCTTGAGCACTCTTTATTCCATTCAAAGAAGAGCTGTTCGCCTTGTTAACGATCCTTTGCTTACAGATAGGCTTCCTTCTCTTGCCCGTCATAGGGCTGTAGGGAATCTATTGCTTTTTATAGGTACTTTCACGGCTTCTGATTTGGAATTGTCCAGTATAATTCCCCCACTTGCAGCTCCCAACAGAGAAACTCATGGTGCCGCACGTATGCATCCCTACACGGTCCAACAGGACAGGCCCTGAACTTCTTACTTTGTTCTCTCCTTTATTTTTAGAGTTTCCAGATTGTGGAACCTTCTACCCGCGGAGGTCTTCCCTTCCCTTAAAATCTTCAATTTTTAAATCCCGTGTTAACAAACTTTCTCTTACCTTGCTGAAGACACCCACGGTGCGTTAGTATTTATATAAACTTAAGCGTAACAGAGCTGCAGAGCTATAGCGCTGTAAATTTCCTAATTACCTGTTGTAGCTGAAAAGAAAAAAGAGAGATTTAAAGCCTTCCCAAGCAACAAGCTGACGTCATTATGACGTCATTTTTAAGTCAGTTTTGGTCATTGGACGTCATCAGACCAAAATTATGACGTTATTTTAATGACGTGTTTTTGACGTCGTTGAAGTGAAGTCTTTTTGACGTCATTTTTTCGTCATACTAGCTCATAAAAATCTAATGACGTCATGTTTAGAAAACCCGCCAGAAAAATTTTTTGACGTTATATGATTCGTGTCAAAATCCAACCCAAATATCATATGACAGAAAAAATGAGACTTATACTTAATTAATACAGAATTGAAGAAGGAAAAACTCTACCGATAGATGGTGCAATGGATAATAGACAACTACGTTTATTCAACAT